>CAJUYG010001882.1:0-48505 GCA_910591675.1 Galerucella calmariensis | reverse complement strand
ACAAAAGTTATTAAAGGTGGATACTTTTATCTGAAAAGGACTGTATAATATAGGTAGGTTATTACAATAATTAATTGGTTTGGATGATTATAGAGATTGAAAGTGAAATTATCATTGTTCATCATACTTCATACATACTTATCATAAATACCTTTCAAGATGATTACATTTTCCGACTATTATAACAGGTGGTTTGGATTAGTTGGTACAACTTCGAACTTCTGAGTACGCGGGTTCGATCCTCGACCGCGTCCTAATTTTTTTTTAATTAAGAAAATGACAAAAATTCCACTTTTCAAATAGATCGCTTCAAATTTAGATATTACATAGGTAAATCTAATTAAAAATATTTGACAGCTTGCCTGTGGTCGATCTTAATAAAAATTATACATTTGACAGCTTTTTTATCCGTACACGTACGGATAAGTTTTTTTTCCGTACGCGTATGAATAAAGGCCACTTTCCATAGAACTAGACAGTGCGATATATGTAACTTTCCTATGTGACGTAGGAAAAAAACATTTTTTATTCTACCGTTTTACAGGAGAGTTAGTCCTCTTCAAGTATGAGAGTATTATTATAAAGGGTCACTACTAAGCTCGTCCTGATACTAACTGTATATGTATAACACCATTAAGACATAGTTAACCAAACTTCAATCCATCTACGACTCAGTGATAATGTCATTTGTCTTGACACAAATTATTATCTTTGTCAGTTTCAGTTTCCCTATCTCCTAGAAGTATTCCAATCATCTGACCCAAACCGAGACCCAAATTTGACAACAATTTTCTGTAACAATCGCTTTACCAAAGGCCGGCCGTCTATCGGAGCCCTCGTGTTACTCCCTCTGACAGCTAATTAATCACTCTATTACTTAATTGACGCGTCGAAAAGCCGGTCTAGGTTCTCGTGTCATTGTTCCATATTTCAACTCGGTCGAAAATGGCTCTATAGAAGCAATAATTTTTCAAAAAATTGGGGATCGTTTACCACGCTTAGCTCGTGAAACAATTCGCTTTTAAAACAATGAGAGTGAAGAGCTTCCATCATTATTTCAAATTATTTTTCGTTATTATTAAAATGAATATATATAAAATAGAGTTTTGGGCAAAAAATAATGGTAAATTGGTTATTGGCAATTGCTAGAAGGATATTTATGAGAAGTTTGAAATAATCAAAAGCTACTCTCACACTACAGTCAAGGTGGAGGAAGCTGTTGTGGAAAATAGAGACATTGAAACAAAAGTCAAGGGTATAAGTCACTATGCCAGCTGCATGCAGTATATGCAGTATGTCTTCGATATAAAAGTCACTAGTCATCCTTCCAATTATTTTCAAGAGTTCGATTCGTCCCTCCCAACTGATACCTCTTCAGCCACCTTCTGTAGACGTTATTTCATCCATATGGCTTCCATAACTGATTCCTAGTCCAATTGGTAATTAGAATATTTTTTCAATTCAAGTTATCCCACAGAACATGTATTCTGGCAAATTTTAATTATGTAATTTTATAGTTTTGTAGAAGACGTGGAGCTTTGGAGGGTCTTCTTGGCTTTAAGTCTGCTTCTTCCAATCTTCTGAATGTTTTTGAACTCACATTCATTTGTTTAACATTCAGTAGGTCATTTTTGAGATGTGTCAATGTCAATGAACGATTTTTTGTAGTATTAACTCACTTTTGGTTGGATGACGTCAGTTTCCTCTGCAACGACATGCTAGAGTCATCAGTGGCACATAAGAAAACGCAGTTGTTGTTGTTTAAATCATCTGACCACTGACAATCTATTTCTGAGCAAACATTGACGAAATGAATGAAGATACTTTGAAAAGTGTAGTTATTTTTGCCTCTAGATCTTGGAGTAGTGGTTTGCAATTTTGGTTGATGCAACAGTAATAAATAAACGCGTCATTTCTTCAATCTACAATCCAACAATGAATAAGAAAACGCAATTGGTAGATTGGTGAATCTACCGGCGAATGAAAGAACGTGTCTATTGCTGTTGTACACCTCTTAAGCCTCACTGGTGGTAGAAAATTCAGGATGTCTAACCACAGTTGAGCATTTAGTGAAGACAATTAATAGCACTCAGGACTTGTGTGAAGGTGGCTGAGGCTCCTGCTAGATACTATTCTCGAAGTATTTAATTAAACAAAAAAATCCACGCTTTTTGTAACAAATTAAAACTATTTTTCCACTTTTTAGAGATCTGTTATGGCAGCGTAATTTCTTAAGTCACTTTCCAACTGGAAAATTTAAGTAAATACCTACCTATTTGCCTTTCCATCATGTTGTAAACGTTCCGCAATCTATTTAAACTTTTTGATGCTCAAATTGAATATGGAAATTTTGAGTAGCGCCCATTGGGAAATAGCATGTGTCTGTTTTACTTCCTCAGCAATCAAAACTTTGCGTAAAGAAATTTCAGAGAATATATGAAGGAAACTTTAGCAATTGATGACATTGCAGTAGCTCTTCAACAAAACTTCAACATTGTTTTGTGAAATATTTCAAAATATGTGAAGCTAATAATATTCAGATTATGTATGTGTGTATATTGAGGTTACATTTACTTGGTATTTCCCAAGTGTTTGTTTCCTGCCATTTCAGTTACTTTTGAGCCGTCTGTGTTACATAAAATAGCATTCTTTCCAAGTCTGGTAATAGTATTTGGTCCTCATTCCTACTCGTTGCTTATAATACACATAGATTCAAAAGTTTTGCATCACCTTCTTCGGATGCGAAGGAATTTTTTTGCGCTAACAATTTTTTGTTGGCTTGTTTATCAATGTTTACCATTTCAATATGTTCCATATTTTTTACAATGTACAGATGGTTACAGTTTTTTTAGCAAGATAACATTTTTAGTGCGATCATTTTAACATTCAAGGCATTTGATTTTTACGATTTTAAGTGCAAACATGAATCGTCAAGTCATAAGTGAGATTGACCGTGCAAGAATAGTGGCTTTAGTTGAAGAAGGTCATTCTCAAAGGTTCGTGGCAAACAGAGTTGGCGTTTGGCAAAGTGATGTGTCTCGTGTATGGAACCGGTATCTCCAGACCAATTCTCTTCGTGATAGACCTAGAAGCGGTAGAAGGCGTGTTACTAATCAGCGGCAGAACCGCTATATCCACTTAACTATTCGAAGAAACCCGACCATGGCAATACCAGCACTCCAAAGAGATATGAGACATGCGTTGGGAGTTCAAGTATCGATCTCGACATTACGAAGACGAATACTTGCGACAGGTTTGAGGTATCGCCGACCTATAAGATTGCCCAGACGACTACAACTTGAGCACAGAGTTCGCCGACTACAGTGGGCTCAAGAACACGCGGCCTTGCCTGAAGAATTTTGGAATTCGGTGTTTTTTTCCGACGAGACAAATATTTGTTTGGTACAAGATAGTCATCGAATACGTGTGTGGCGGGATCCAACGAGAGTTGCTCAGCTTGCCCATGCTCGTCCCGTGCCGCCCTTCAGAGGAGGAAGTGCTATGTTTTGGACTGGTATCATGTTAAATGATCGCACAGAATTAATTCATGTGGAGGGAACGATGACTGGTGATAGGTATCTCAGAGAGATTCTAAATCCTCACGTGAGACTATGGCGCGCGGCTGTTGGCAATTCCTTCGTTTTTATGGACGATAACGCCCGACCTCATCGGACCAGAGCTGTAAATGAGTATATTGAAACTGAAGGGATCAATCGTTTCTACTGGCCTGCCCTATCTCCTGACATGAATCTCATAGAACATGCTTGCCGGGGCAGTGGCAGCACGCAGAAATCCACCCAGGAGTGTACAAGAGCTTGTTCATGCGGCCCAAGAAGAATGGCGAATTATTCCTCAACAGAATATCAATAATTTGGTAAACAGCATGGGCAGGCGACTTCAAGCTTGCATAAATTCTAGAGGTGGAAATACTCTTTATTAAAAGTTCTCATGCAGGTTCTCACTTAACCTTTTCTTTAAAAAGAATCAATTTGTATTCAATTCACCTATTTAATTTCTAAGAATACTTTTTATGTTTGAAGCAAGTTTATTATTGGATAATAGAAATTTTTGACAAATATACACGTTTTTTTATTGCAACTAATTATTTGATTGATCTCTGATCCATTTATAATGAACATATTTTTTTTTTTCGGAGATTTAGGGTGATGCAAAACTTATGAATCTATGTGTATTAAGATTAGAGTGAAATGTTTGTTATAATGTTTTCTCCCTCGTATGCATAAAACTGATTAGGTTAGCTGAGCTTGGGACATTTTAATATACTGATTTCCATTATTGAATTATATTCCAGTTTATTGCATGTCCCGTGGCGTACATGGCAACAAAATTAATGTAACAACAGTGAGGTCCATTTTACGAGTATACACAATGGCAATATCAAATTGATAAACGTC
This sequence comes from Galerucella calmariensis, assembly GCA_910591675.1. NCBI lineage: Eukaryota > Metazoa > Arthropoda > Insecta > Coleoptera > Chrysomelidae > Galerucella > Galerucella calmariensis. The sequence goes on along the minus strand of CAJUYG010001882.1, from coordinate 44,090 downwards.
ACTAGAGTCACTGTATAACGGAAGCTTATTAACTATGCTTTGTTTGAAAATCATAATGGTATTTAACAAATTTTGGCGTTTTATGAAAAAAAAAACACATCTGCTTGTTGGGCAGTATGCTCCGACAGGTATGGAATTAGACATCAACCGAAATAATGATAGACACTGTAGTGTAAAAGATTCAACATAAACCTTTTATTTACATCAATATATTTTCAATTTAACTGAACCATTTATTTTTCATTGAAAATTGAAAAAAAAATTGTACCTGATTTTATCTAAAAAAAATCCGAAAAATATCGTTTTTTTGGGTGGTGGGTGTAGTGGCGGATCCAGGGAGGGGTGAAGGGGGTTTTTACCCCCCAAGCTTCGTCCGAAATATTCATAATTCTGTTTTGATTACTTCTTACAGAAATGTAAACTGATTTTTCTTTTATATTTGTAATAATAACTTTTTTGAATTCTTTATACGATTTTTTGCATCTGCAGAATGTTATTTGCTTCTTTTATTGGTGATATGATCTCTGAAAATATACCATCACATTTTTATGACATATAAGACTTTTTTAGGAAACCACATATGGAATAAAATTCTTTGTCATTATTTTAGAAAATTATAAAAAATGCCGAGACACGTCAACTTTTGAATTGAGTTGTGCTCTATGTAAACATAAATTTAAATGTACATGGTGATTCACGCAAGTATGCCATAGTCGGTGTTGTTTTTTTTATCAAACACCCTGTATATTTGCATATTTTTGAAATCCTCTTAATTAACCGATTCCAACAAACTAAATAATGTATGGTCAAATATGAATTATACAGGGTAAAATTTTAAAATTGATAATTCATTACACTTGAAATTTTGATACTTTTTTAAATTAGCTAAATATGGATTTATGAAAAATCTAAACTAACTAATTATTAGACGTATTTGTATATTAAACAAAACCTGCTACGGCCATGAATTTTATCATAAATACCTAAAAATTGCCTAAAAACGCCAATAATTAGACAAAATCGGTAAATAATGTGGATTGTTTTAAATCGGTTAATAAAGTGGATTGTTTTCTATTCTGTCAGTTGTTGATGTGTTAACAGTTTATACTGAAAAAGTAAAATCTTTGTCAAATACTCTTTCCTTGTCGACAAAACAATGAAATATTTAACTGAGACTAACCGAATTGAGATTTCAATGATGATCGGGTACGGGGATAACTGCAGAAGTCAAATTGAAGTGGCAACCTTATTTAATCACAGGTATCCCGAATTGCCTGATATTTCACAAAGTACTGTGTCTAAAATTCATGCATAATTCAGAAAACTGGGACATGTCAAACCATTGAAAGGAAAACCGCACTTCGTTGAAGATGATGTAAAAGTGGATATTTTGTTAAGTGTCGAAGAGAATCAAACTTCAAGTAAACGTCAAATTGCCCGTGAAAATATTGTTAGTCATACAACTGTTCTAAGATGTCTTCATGAAGAAAAACTTCATCCCTAGAAATTAACTTTTGTGCAGGAGTTAACAGAAGACGATCCAGATCGTAGAATGGATTTCTGCGAAAGATTGATGAATAAGCTGAACAGAAATGAGATAGCTCTTGGTCTTGCTCTTGGTGAACCGACAGAACTGTAGATATTGGTCAGCAGAGAATCCTAATGGATGCGTGAGACACATACTCAGTACCCTCAAAATGTGAACGTTTGGGCCGGTATCATAGGCGACCATATTATTGGTCCTATATTTATAGATGGAAATTTGACAGCTGAAAAATATTTAAATATGCTTAGAAATGAAGTTATTCCTGCGTTGGCAAACTTATATCCCAACGCAATAGATCTTGGCTTACTGAATGAAAATGTTTGGTTCCAGCAAGAGGGGGCAACACCCCATTATGCTTCAATGGTAAGAACTTATTTAGATGAAATCTTTCCCAATAAATGGATTGGACGAAAAGGTACTATTGAGTGGCCAGATAGATTGCCAGACCTTACGCCGTTAGATTTTTTTTCTGTGAGGTTATCCCAAGAACAAAGTATATGCAACACAAGCAACTAGCATTGTTAGACCTCAAAGACAGGATAACTACAGAAACACGAAATATTTCACCTCAAACTTCAAACAAAGGAGGAGTTCTATAGGAGAGTGTGCTATTGCCAACAACTAGGTGGGGAACATTTTGAGCATTTATTTCAATGTATTAAAATCAAATACATCAAGTATTTTATGTATGTGTTTAATAACTGTAGAAATAAAAATTCCACCCTGTATAATTCATAATTGACCATACATCATTTAGTTTGTTGGAATCGGTTCATGAGGAGGATTTCAAAAATATGCAAATATACAGGGTGTTTCACTAAAAAAAACAACACTGACTATGGCATACTTGCGTGAATCACCCTGTACATTTACATTTATGTTTACATAATGCACAACTCAATTCAAAAGTTGACGTGTCTCGGCATTTTTTATAATTTTCGAAAATAATGATAAAAAGAATTTTATTCCATAAGTGGTTTCCACACTGTATGTCTATTGCAAGTATATTCGTATTTTACTTTTCTTATATGAGAATTTTTGTATTCAAACCCCTCCTCCCTAATCAGTAGCCTTGACACTGTGGAGGTTTAATATTACAAGATAGTTGTACACCAAAATCTATAAAAAACATAAGAGATAGCCGCAGTTATTCCATACTTAAAACTCACTCTGTACAACATATAATCCACTATAAGTTTTAAAATGAACACACTGTATATCTCATTATCGTGGACTGTTTATTTTTCCTACACTACGTATGTATAAACACTAAATAACCCTTAATGTATCATGCCCTTTAATTACCTCATGTAATTATGTAAGTAAGTAATGTTTGCAATGCAGAGCAGATTATCTGTATTGTTGGTAAGTGCCTGGCAAAATATTATTCCAATAAAGCAGAGAGAATTGAATTACATGAAAATTTAATTACCTACTGTGTTTAATGTAAATGGAAATTGTATTTGAATTCTTGTAGGCATGTAAAAACAAATAATGGCCGGTGTATATATATATATAGTGTGTTGATTTTAAAACTATACTACGTGGACGTAAAGAAATATTCTATCAAAACTGTTTTTCCACCACTAGCTGTGAAGTTGACAATTATTGCTTTTTCTAGCCAACTGAGAAGTTGAATATCTCTATTAGTGGTTAATATTTTTTTCTATTATTAACCTGGGTCAATAATGGACATGATTAAATATTTTGAGAATTCAGGGAGAGTAGTTCAACAAAAGCTTGTGTAACATAATTTTGTATACCCAGGAGATTGTCTTCAACATATTTGCTGCTTGAAATTACCTAATAACATGAAATTATTTGAATAAAAATACCATTAGTTTAAAATTGGCCAGTACGTTCATAATATATCGAAAACTGACATTGTACAGTCAAACGACGTGGTGCGTTTGTGAATTATTTTCAATTTTTGTCATAAATTTGGCTAATTTGGCTAGTGGTGGAAAAATTGTATACAGTGGTATTCAGAAGTCCCCTGCCCCCCTTTTGGTATTTATTTAATGTATCCCTCAAAATTAGTTTAAACCCAGACAAAATTAATATGGCTATGTAGCCAATGTCAATGCCTTTCAAACGAGATATCACTTGCCATAAGGTCCTATTTAAAATTATTGGCCAGGGTGGCACTGTGACGTAATCTATTACTATTACGTCACCTGTTACCATTCGTAGAGAAGTTTACAACACTTTATTTTCACCCTCCAAATTTTGTTAATGTAACTGTAGCCATTCAAAAGATACGAGGGGAGAGGGAACTTTTGTATAGCACTGTATACACCATGGTGGTAAAGACAGATGGAATATTAATAAATTTGATTGCTGGAACATTCTTTTTTTAAACAAATACAGACTTTTTTATCAAATCCTCAAGGCCAGATGCCTAAACATTGTGTAATATACTTTACTACTCTGAAGTTTGAACAGAAGCAAAGGATAGATATAATCTGAGAAGCTAAAGGGTGCTGTTATCCACGCTTTTGTCAAGAAGTAAAGCCAAATGTGATTGTTAAGAACAACTAAAGTGTTATAGATAATCCTAAGATCGGTTTGCTGTAGAATATTTATTTTGAAAAGGATTATTTAGTAAGTGATATCGCGTAATGCATTATCGACTGAGTGGATTGCTGGGAAATCGCATTATTGAACAATACACATCTTCAAGATTTTCCTTTTATTAATGTGAACTAAATCTTATTGAAACAGTGCAAAGTGGGGTATAAAAGTTCTCTTTCGATATACTTTTAAATCGGAAACAGTCATTTCTTTAAGTTTTTATTAAATCATAGCCCTACAGTACAAAAACCGTCTTAATTAGACTTTGGAATAGTACGAAAATAGAGTAAATATCAAGTTAATACTGGAGGAGTTGAAAATGATGCTGTTAAGTCAAAATAATAAAATATTCTACTTTTTGGAACTTTTGGAACTTAAGTTCTTTACGTCAGGTTATGTTTGAGCGACCGGGGGTCGCGACGCGAAAGATCTGACCGTTACGTTACTTTACGTTACGTTGCTTCGTTATGTGCCTTGCTTGCGTGCGTGTGCTCTCTCTTGAGTCTCTCTCTCGTTTACGAAGCAGCGATTCATATGCTTCGGCCGGGAATCGAACCCGGGTCGCCCGCGTGGAAGGCGAGGATTCTACCACTGAACCACCGATGCTATATTAAAATTCCATGCAAAGCTGGTATTAGCAGTGCTGGTGATCTACTTGAATTTGTTCGGATAAATTTTTACTATTATTTCCATAAATTTTTTTGCGCGATTGATCTTTTTTGTTCATTTACAGCATCGGTTGTCAGGACGGTAGGTTGTGTTTACTGGTTTCTAAGTTTGACACGTCGGTAAGTGATTTACTTACCGTTCAGACGTCGAAAAGTAATAAATAGCAAAAAACAATTTCACCAAAATGCAAAATATATTTTAAACTGATCGAGAAGTATAAATGTCACTTTTGACATTTCGAAATTTAAATTATTTTATTCGGAATTTATTTCAATACGATCGCGCAAAAAATGGTATAAGCATCTCGAACGTTAAGGGTAATTACAACGTTTGCATGTAGATTCCTCTCGTAAAATTGGACAAAATAATATGAGGATTAAGCGGTTTAGCACATTTACTTTTCGAAATACAGGGTGTTGAAATTCTGAAAACTTGAATGATTTAATTCGATAACTTCAAAATGGATTGATAAATTGATTCGACATTTGGCAGGTTGTTTTTAAATGTAAAAGAGCATATTTTGATAGAAATAGTAGTTTGTGCAACTAGTGTGGATATGATGGCCATATCGCACGAAGACGAAGTTTGAGCACGACGCCGTGGGCGGAGTGCTCAATCGTTCACGTGCGATATGGACCATCCACACGAGTCGAACAGCATATTTTTTTACGACCCACTTAAGAAAAAATCAAGAAAATAAAAATTTCTAAAAACTGTAATATAACTTCAAAATGAAAATTTAACAATTCAATTTTATGTTTCCACTAATTTTTTTGTGGTAAACGTACAGTTCTTGAATGTCCAATTTGTATAATGCTACGGTTTCCCTTTTCAAATATACGATGCTGTTATAAGTAGATGTTGCCAGTCGGACTCCCTCATGAAGGGTACCGTACCATTATCTGTAATAATGAATATTCTGCTAAATATTTCAAACGTCTACCTGTTGTCGTTATTAATATCGAGCAGAATAGTTATTTAAAAATAAAATTAACAATTAAAAAAAAACTTCTTCACGGGGAATCGAACCCGGGTCTACCGCGTGAGAGTCTGGTTTGCTTACTACTCGACCACCAAGGAATATGCAAATTGTTTATCTATAATGTACGTCAGATGTATTACATAATTTTTGCTTAAAAAGAACTAAAGTTCCTACCGTGTGTCCCGCGACACGTTCTACCTTTTTTTCATTTCGTTATTGGTTAGTTTGAGTTATTGTTTGTCAAAAAAACTTAAACTCATTCCACTAACAATAGAATAGTATCAAGGAAAAAATATAAAGTGTCTTAAAATGTTTGATAATTGAATAATATCCAACATCTGCCTTTTTGGATAAACTATCTTGAAAATGGACACCTTTAACAATGTGGAAACTGTCTTTAGTTCATTTCCATTTATAAATATAGTTTTTAAAATCTTCCACCGTAGAGAAAGTAAATTCTGCTACATGGTTAGAATACACTATTACTTTACAAGTTATTATACATTGAGAGTACTGAAAACCATCCAAAAACGAAACTCTGGAACGAAAAGTATCCATAACTCGAGAAATTTGATAGTTACAGCTTTGTTATAACACACCAATCGATGCAGCGATGCAGCATTGAATTTTAAATATAGAAAATCGAGGTAGAAATCTCTTTATAGTTAAGAAACTGGATCCACAACTGGATCCACAGTAGACAAAGTGGAAGGTCTTGGTAGATATGTATTCAGGAATATCACTTACCCAACAAGAGTAGAATTGAGATAGGTATGGAAATATTTTAGTGTATCTTGGAAATGATGCAGAAGTTATTGATGACTGAAACATTTTTCGTCAACAGGTATGAATATACATGACGCTCTACCTGTACCATGACGGAATGTCAAGCATCCATTAAAGCACTGAGTTCTAGCTGAGTCATCTCCACAAAGGTGTGGAATTGTTCTGTAATCTTACTGTGGACACATTGGAAAAAAAAGGAGGTGGAATAATTGCAGAGGAACTTAGTAATATCGGAAGAAATAGGCACCACCGTGTAAAAAGAAGATCTGACCATCAGATTTCAACCTGTTTCGACCTAGACCAGAGAAAAACTGCTTTTAACACGTGTCCTGACTAGACATTGTCTATATTATTTTTCACAATTCTGATGAAATTATTTAATCTTAGAGTTTCATCAAAAATAATTGGCCTGATATGAATATTTTGTACACCAATAGGAGCATAAGCTCAGAATAGCTATGACAAGTTTAAAATTTAAGGTTCGCTTAGTTAAAGTTAAGTTGCACCAATGATTTTGCTTTGCTTCTTAGCTAAGTGCTTAATACATTTGTCAACCTCGCTATTTAAGTTGAGTTTTATTGGAACTTTAGTTCTTTACGCCAGGTTATGTTTGAGCGACCAGGGGTCGCGACGCGAAAGATCTCTGACCGTTACGCGTTACGTTACGCTACGTTATGTTACGTTGCTTCGTTATGTGCCTTGCTTGCGTGCTTGTGCCTCCTTACTCTCTCTCTCTCTCTCGTTTACGAAGCAGCGATTCATAATAATATGCTCCAACCGGGATTCGAACCCGGGCCGCCCGCGTGCATTGCGAGCATTCTACCACTGAACCACCGATACTATATTTAAATTCTATGCAAAGCTGGTATTCGCAGTGCCATTGATCTACTTGAATTTGTTCGGATCAATTTTTACTATTATTTCTATAATTTTTTTTGCGCGATTAAGGGGTCTAGCACATTTACTTTTCGAAATACAGGGTGTTGAAATTTTGAAAACTTGAATGTTTTAATTCGATAACTTTAAAATGGATGGATAAATTGATTTGACATTTGGCAGGTTGTTTTTAAATGTAAAAGGGCATATTTTGAAAGAAATTGTAGTTTGTGCAACTAGTGTGGATATGATGGGCATATCGCACGAGGACGAAGTTTGAGCACGACGCCGTAGGCGGAGTGCTCATTCGTTCAAGATTTTATTCATAATCGTACCAATTCAATTTTATGTCTTCACTAATTTTTTGTGATAAACGTACAGTTATTAAATGTACAATTTGTACAATGCTACGGTTTCCCTTTTTAAATATACGATGATGTTATAAGTACTTAGATGTTGCCAGTCGGACTCCCTCATGAAGGGTACCGTACCATTATCTATAATAATGAATATTCTGCTAAATATTTCAAACGTCTACCTGTTGTCGTCATTAATATCAAGCAGAATAATTATTCAAAAATAAAATTAACAGTAAAAAAAAATTTCCTCACGGGGAATCGAACCCGGGTCTACCGCGTGAGAGTCTGGTATGCTTACTACTCATCCACCAAAGAATATGAAAATCGTTTATCTATAACGTCAAATTTATTACATAATTTTTTCTTAAAAGGAACTAAAGTTCCTACCGTGTGTCCCGCGACACGTTCTACCTTTTTATTTCTCTATGATGTCTAGTGACTTTCCGTTTTTGGGGTTTGAAATAACATATTAAAAGCTGTTAAAAGTCAATTCTTTAAAAATCAAAGGATTTCATTCTTGTTTTTTAAATAAGAAAATTGTTTATAATGGAAAACACAGTAAAAATGCTGCAAATAATCTTCTAGCATTTCTACGAGTTGTAAAACTGTTGGCTTGGTCAATCGAAACCTTTGGAAAAAGGTTTTTTTATCCAATTCTTCGTAAAAGTTTTTACGGTTGTACCGTCTTCTTGGAAATCCATTTTCAAGAATATCCAATACTTCCAAATCATCCTCCATAAGCATCCTTCTTTCAAAAATAAAAAAAAATACACTTGAAATTGGAAGATTGAAAACGAAAACCCGAAAACAGAAAAATCATTGACATGAAAACACAAGAATGTTAGGTTAGAAATCTCCAGTTTGAAGATAAGTGAAGAATAAGCTAAACCAAATAGTGACCTTGCCTATGGGATATCTTTTTCCCATTTAAAATCCGTATAATTGTTTAATAGCGGAGAGCTCCCTAAATTTATCTGTTCATATTGTGGTTTTCTTATGTATCTTCTACTTTTTGGTTGATTCACTTATTTCAAGATCGCGATATTGAACGTTTGTTTAATCTGAGTGTTCAATATTCTCATTCACATTGTCTTTTACATTTTGCATATAGATCTAGAAATTGCTATAAATTACTAGAGGAGTGCCTCAAGGGTCTATTTTGAATCCATTGATATTTTCAATTTACACTTCCCAATTATATAAATATATAAAATACATGGAAGCGAATTTTCACGCTGATGACTCGCAAATTTGAACAAAATCTGTCAAATTATTTTCCAATTTATGGAACTCGCGAGTTATATTTGACTAGATTATTTTTCGATTCACAATTTTTTTTAATAAAAAAGATCAATAAAACTATCATGAAATTATTTAAAAAATTTAATTCTTCTCTTTTCATGTTATAAGCCCATTCTTTCAAAATCAATTCCAGAGTAGCTGTTGTAGTAGATTGATCCAGAATATAATTTCTTTCTTTGGTGAAGGTCTTAAATTGTCTCCATATAGACTGATTACTCATTAGAGTATTTTTCGAAGTAGTTTCTACAATCTTTCTTGAAATTTCTGCATCAGAAAAGGTACTAAACCGATAATTTTCACCCATTTTATATACCGCGTTGACAAAATTGGGTAACTATTTTGACAACTACTTGACATTTGCTAGGCAAATAGAAGCCACCAGATTTATTCCCACTATAATAATGACATAATTGGTTGAAACTTACCCTTGTGACAAATAAAGAAGCATTTCATTGGTTTTAAGAAACGTCAAAAAATAATCTAGGATATACTTTATGTATTTTAACAGGTTGAATGAAAGATAAGATCCTTCACAGGACTCGTAGGGTCCTCTGTAGATATCTGAACTTTGCCTTTCGGCTGTCACTATGGTTATACGACTTCTGTTCACATCTCATCTCATCTAATATTCAATAACAAATATAATTTACAAACTGATAAGCGGAAAGGTTTCACATCGACATCTCATTCAAGTAAATTTAATTTTCTAGCTCTAGCTCCCGTACCATCCAGCCTATGCGTTTTTTGTCTGATTTATGTCTATCTATTTTCTTGTCGAAGTTTAATATCTGTCGGTTTTGAAGTGCGTGTGTGTTCCTCGCCCTTCCCAGTCTCATACTTCAACCATTCAAATTTCCCCAACAAAAATCACATCAGACGCGCTAATATAACGTGCTGCTGTTGTAGCTTGACTTTCGATCGAAAAAATTTGTTACCAAATGTCATGCCATCGAAATTTCTACCCAAAGGATAATGGATGAGATATTTCGGCTCGTTGCATTATTTTGTGAATGCCGGGTCATATTTGTTGAAAGTTTTCGGTTGTTGCAGTAAACTTTTTTATGTATTTACAATTACGATTTCAGTGTCGTTTTTCGGAGCCGAATCCAATACTGCAAATTACAACAAAGATCAATAATACTTCACATAAAACCGATATCCTGTTTTGATCCTTTCATTACTTACGACTTCCGATACGGTTGATATGGCATATAGGCACTCAGAAAAGCACATATTTGCCAAGACAACTCAATTATCCTCAATGACACCTAAAATCCCTTCCAAAATATCGCTCCGTCTTTTATGAAACACAACAAACACCCTTGATGACTACGTACATCCCCACTGACCCTTTTCTCTCACATATCACCGGGATATTATGAAGGACAATACCCATGGTGTATGAAAAGGGACAAGTGCGTGAAATTGCTTATTTTCATAGACTGTTTAGCTCTGTAATTTTCTTTTGAGACGGAAATAATAGGGAACGATTCGGATATGGATCCAACAATGCATATTAAATTATAAATATTGTGGTTAATAAAAGTATTTTGGGATCGGCCCTTTCAGGGGATAGTAAGATCGCAATTTTATGTCAATTATTTTCACTGAACTTGTTTTGTAAATTAAGTTAAATAGATCAAAAGCCGAAAAATATATAGAAGCAGAACTATAAAATGGCATTTTCTTTAACATATTTACTGCTTGAACCTACCATAAATATAGAATAATTTGCATAAAGATGCCATTAGTTTAAAATTCTCGCTCAACCAAAAATGACTGATGACATAACGAGTACGTTCATAATTTATCGAAAACTAACATTGTACTAGGTACCATACATTTATAAAATGGAAACCATACATTGTTAAAATTAAACAAACCTACATGATCTAAAACATAACCAACAATGGTATCCATACAAGTTAGCCTTGTCTATCCTTGAGTGTGCTCATTAATGCTTTCCCCATAGTAGTTTTTTGGAGTTGTTGGAGTAGATCTGACAGGTTTAATTGAGAAATGTGTATGTTTGAGGTACATTCGCTTGCTTATTACTTCTACCTACTTGAATATAATTGTCATTTATTTCCTTACCTTCAAAGATATCTCACAATTCTTGTAATCGCCATGAGTTTAACAATTCATTCATTCTATTATTAAACTCATTTTTGTCCAGAGCACTTTAACTTAGGTTACACAAAAACAAAATAATCAGTAAAATTGTAAAAACTGATCTAATTTCACATGCAGGCTGACGCCAAACGTATACAGGTGGTGACCGTTACTGAATAATAGGAACGGTGGGGTGAGAATTCTTTGTTTCAATTGCCACAAAATATCATATTGTGCTCTGTAGACTTTTTTAGTTTCTGAAGAACAATTGTATGAAGGTGTGCATGAAGGAGAACACATTTTTTTACATTAAAGAAATTACACTCGAATATATCATTTTTTTATATCAAAATTTTCCAATATTTTCACGTTAATATGGCTTCTTAATAATAAATAAGCAATGTTGATCAGATAAAAAAGAAAATAAATTACTTCTCCTCATAGAGCAAGTGATTTTTTTCATTCCAAAGCCTTATCAGATATTTATTTGAGCTCTCATAATAGCTTTTTAATACTTCCAAGGAAGATGCACATCTACAGATAGTGCATTTCACACGGAAAGACATTAAAAATTTAGAAAACGCTCGTGTTTGGACACAAAAGAGAGACTCACTCTCAATATAAATATTCAGTGAGCTTCAGGTATGTCTTTATCGATTGGTCTATATATATTTAGGTCTATAGGGTAACAAAACACATATTTGCTGGAAAATATATAGCAATGCATAATTATTAGAGATATGAAATGGTGATATCAGGGTGGGGGGATGGTAAAAAGGGCTGGTGAATAGGTTACTTTGTATCTCCTTTTTTATATACTATTGTGTAACAGTTGACGCTTCTTGGATGGCTGCAGTAGATGAATGACGCAATTAAATTTTTGTGAGGTTGAAGTAGCGCATTTAAATAGGTGAAAAATAAGTATTAGGCTCTTCGTCTTCAGGTCTGTTCTCACAAGCATCACAGACAGTATTTGACAATCCGGATTCGGCGCAAAGACCCTAAAACGTTCTCCCGAGAACACTTTAGGGTCTCTGCGCCGAATCCGGATTGTCAAAGACTGTCCGTGATGCTTGTGAGAACATACCTATAATTGGAGAAATCCTTCCTTGGACGCTCTAGGCTTAGGAGTCTATATCTCCAATGAGAAAGTGCTTCTTATTCGTCAAATGTTATCAGGCAAGGAGAATTTGTGATTCTTGAACGCACTTTCTCTTGCATACAGAGCTACTTCTCATGGGACCCGTTTTGCAAAGCCAGGCAAGCTTTTTGGTTTTTGTCTAATTCCAGGAGAAACAAAACGAGTCTGAGTAAACCATATTTTAAATTAGTCGTTATATGTTTTGCGATTACCTTTAGGCCTCTTGCATGGTCATCTATGACAAAGATTACAGAATAAAAATATAAGATGTTTCACTCCAGGGCGGTTTGATTCAAGTTGCTGTCCCAAACGGACGCCGCTCTCATGAATTATGTTTACGACTCGCTTTTGTTGTCAATAACGAGACCGATAGGTACCAGAGAAGTTCGAAAAGCTCATTTTATTTTAAGCTATACAGGGGTAATTTGAGAAATATATATTTAAATTAATAGGACTCTTTATCACAAAGGTTTATTTTTAACTGTTAATTATTTCGTAAAATGGTCGGGATATGAATTGGAATAGGTAAGTAAAAAATAAAATAAAATTTTCAAAATGAATCAATTCACAGTTTTTATCCATTTAAAACCACTATTATAATATTATTGTTACTTTTGGAGGACAGGAGACTAAATGAAATATACAAAATTCTCTTTCTCTTGACACACCGTCTCACAGACGGTATCGAAATGTTAAGTATAAAATATCTCCCCACTTCCGCGCTCCAAACGTCGGCCAATCACGTAATTTCAGTACACATCAGCAGAAATTAAAAAAAAAATGAAAACAGGCCCAACTTCAGGCTTTGCATTTTTCTTATTAGTATATTAATTTTTTGTGTTTTCTTGCTTAATGTACATGTTTATATAAAATCCTTATTATAAAAATGAATTATTGTAACTTTAGTTCTTTACGTCAGGTTATGTTTGAGCAACCGGGGGTCGCGACGCAAAAGATCTGACCGTTACGTTACGTTCCGTTATGTTACGTTGCTTCGTTATGTGTCTTGCTTGCGTGCGTGTGCTCTCTCCTGAGTCTCTCTCTCGTTTACGAAGCAGCGATTCATATGCTTCGGCCGGGAATCGAACCCGGGACGCCCGCGTGGAAGGCGAGCATTCTACCACTGAACCACCGATGCTACATTAAAATTCTATGCAAAGCTGGTATTCGCAGTGCTGGTGATCTACTTGAATTTGTTCGGATAAATGTTTACTATTATTTCCATAATTTTTTTTGCGCGATTGATCTTTTTTGTTAATTTATTCGGAATTTATTTCAATACGATCGCGCAAAAAATGGTTCCTTTCGCAAAATAGGACAAAATGATATGAGGATCAGTCTAGCACATTTAATTTTCGAAATACAGGGTGTTGAAATTTTGAAAACGTTTTAATTCGATAACTTTTAAAGGATGGATAAATTGATTTGACATTTGGCAGGCGTCTCAAGTGCGATATGGACAATCCGCACGAGTCGAAGAGCATATTTTTTGTACGACCCACTTAAGAAAAAATCTAGAAAATAAAAATTTCTTTAAACTGTAATATAACTTCAAATTGAAAATTTAACATTTCAATTTTATGTTTCCACTAATTTTTTTGTGGTAAACGTACAGTTCTTGAATGTCCAATTTGTATAATGCTACGGTTTCCCTTTTTAAATATACGATGCTGTTATAAGTAGATGTTGCCAGTCGGACTCCCTCATGAAGGGTACCGTACCATTATCTATAATAATGAATATTCTGCTAAATATTTCAAACGTCTACCTGTTGTCGTTATTAATATCAAGCAGAATAATTATTTAAAAATAAAATTAACAATAAATAAAAACTTCTTCAAGGGGAATCGAACCCGTGTCTACCGCGTGAGAGTCTGGTTTGCTCGCTACTCGACCACCGAGGAATATGCAAATTGTTTATCTATAACGTCAGATGTATTACATAATTTTTGCTTGAAAGGAACTAAAGTTCCTACCGTGTGTCCCGCGACACGTTCTATTTTTTTAATTTTTTCCGTTATTTTGTATTAACAAATATTATAAAATATGTTTAAGCTTTGCTATCGAAGAGAAAAATATTAATATGACTTCCTGCTTATTTCAATAATTAATTAATAAATTAAAAAATCTATACAACATAAATATAAAACACGAGCAACCAATTATAAACACCGTTCTAAAATAACAGCGCTCGACGGGCGACGTCCCGTATAATATGCCAAATTAAATGCAAGTGAGGACGTAGCGACGTACTGTACCATCTAAGTCACCAGCGGCATCGGTGATTTACGCGAAAATTTAGAACAAGTGAAATATTTTATATTTTTATTCTGTAATCTTTGTTTATGGTTACTACTTCAGAAAAATATTATACAAAACATCAGCCATACAAAATTAGTTCAAGTAATTCTTATTTTTAGTTGCCTTTCTTACCTGGAACCTATCCAGATATCACAAGAAAAGCTCCACAAGGACGCAGGTATTCAAAGTACATGAGTTAATCAAGTTCTAAATAAATTAATTCAGCTGCACACTTCCAAAACAAAGATATAATTTTAATATTCTTCCTATAACGATCAAATTACTAATCAAGCCCTTTTGATGGTAGCTAACGTTATACAGTATCGATTTTTTCGAAACCCCGCTGTTTTATTCACTCTATCCTTAATAACGAATATTTCATCTTGAAAAGGGCTTTTTTAAAAGAAAATTGTTCTCTGTATGTTTGTTTGCAACAATATCTAAAAAAAGGGCACGTACTTTCGCAAATTGGCTATCAAAAAGTATTCTTTGATGTTGTTCTAAACAAGATCTAATTCGAACTTTTCCTTTGCATAACATTGGAGTAAATAAGGAAAAATATACCAATTTGTGGGGAGTAGCACGTTATTAAGTATCCAAGAAAGTGTCTGTAATAATCATATTTTACATACAGAAGCCTCCAAATATCGAAAATTTTAGATCAAACGAAAGAAAATCATATATAAAAATATTTTACTTTGACGGCTGATAACCAATTTCAAAGTTAATACTCACAAAAATATTTGGAATATCAAATCTGCTGCATGTGGTTGTACATCCTGGTGGATTCAAATACATCATGGGACTCACTGAAGCCAAAGCATGAACACCTCAACCAGCAACTCTTGGTTAAAAAATCGATCAATAAGGGGCATCTACCAAATTCGACCTTTGCACAATTATGCTTTGTATATTTTTTTGTTTCCCTACGTCCTCACGTTTAAGTTCACATAACGAAAATTTTATTAGAAATATGAAAGCTCCGCAACATGTAGGTAGCCAAGCGGTCCAAGCGGATTTTGGTTCACGTACTACTCTATAAGCTTCGTCAGTACTAAACTGGGAGACCGCCGAGACCGGTGAGCGTTGTATCAACAATGGAACGGCACGCGACTACCGAAGCAGAGAGACAATGTCAGTCATAGAAGGATAGAAAAGCGAGCGATGGATTTTTATCCGATATTTTAGTGGTAGCAACCGAATTTCAATAAGGAATTGTACGGTCATAAGTAATTTGAGAATTCTGAGATTTTTATATAGTATTCATAAAGCTTCAAATTAGACTTCTTATCAATTAGTTTTTCCATTTAATCCATATTTAATTCTTTACAAAGGCTCAAACTTTGATTCGTATTTTTTTCAACAAAATTTGGTTATCATTTCAAAGTTTTCATTCGATGAGAACTCTAAGTTCAACATTAATCTACATGATATATTTTTTTCTTGATTTTCAATACATCCATTACCTCAAAATTCTTTGCCAAAAATACTTCGATATTTTGCCGATAGATTCCCCTTAACGAAATATTAAACGAAGAAAGTAACTGTACGTGCTTCGTTTATTTAGGGACGGAAGAGACATTATATTAGATTACAAAAACTCTCTTATTGGAGATGTAGACTCCTAGTGCTAGAGTGACCAAGAAAGGATTCCTTCAAGATGGACCTATTGTGAAAACTGTTGAGCCTAATAAGGACTACTAATCTCGTCACATAAACAGTACAACTATTATCACAAAAAGACCGAATAGAGGCATCAAGGTATCAAGGTCTCTAAGCCTCTGACTCATACAAAAAGTGGAAAGTTGGAAGAATGCGAACTATGTGGGTTCATCTTTAAGTAGAATTGAGGGAAGCTGAAGGAACCTATAACTATAATACTGCGCTTTAGCTATACCACAGAAAGGTTCTGGACCTATTATACCCCTTCACGGTCTAGTAAGTTCTCCTCTCCATTGCTCTTAGGATCTGGTGTCCAGCCCACTTCCAGCACTTTTAGATTTTTCAACCTGTTCTAAGTGAGTTTGGAATTCGTTTGACTGGAACTGCTAAAACTCCCCCTTACAGTGGTGTATTTCAGCAGCTCCTGTTCAATTTGTGATGCCTTTTGGCCCAATATAATCATATAATATAAATATTTGAAATAAAAATTAAATTACCTTGATCTTATTTCAACAAGTGTAATGTATTTCATAAATAAATCAAACATGTCCCAGTGCTGGAAGTAGTTGTTTCGTTTCTTTTGAGATGATCCTCCAAGTGACCTTCAACGCCACCTATAATCTACGAAAGTATTCATCGTCGCGTTGTCCAAGCCAGTGAGACTCTTTGGCTTGGATATATTCCTGACCTTACACTTTTCTCGGTTTTTAATCCATCTGTGTGGCAACTTTCCTGGCATGCGATAGGATCAGATTGATAATTAATTTCAGATTTTAAGCTTGTGAAAAATAAAGTATTTGTGACCCTTCCATAGTTAAAAAAGCTGAAAAAAAAATGTAGTAAAGTTGAGTAGTTAAGTTAACCCATATTAAAATTGCAATCCTTCAATATTTTTATTAATTTACTGAGCTTGTATATGATTAATAAGTTCTTCAATAGAGAGCATAAATATTTTCAAACTAAATTTAACCCAATTGCACTCTCGATTAACACAACAAGGAAAATGTGACTTTCTTAAAAAGTTTTAATACAGTTTAAAATTGATATCGTTTTTGCGAACGTGGAAACTGTTAGTTCCATTTGGAGCGTGGCAATTTATTATTCGCTTTTCCTTCAATGTTAAAATTCAACTAAATTGTTATGAAACGACTAACAGTATTTCATTACATCTAATTTGAATTGAAGTTTCTTCTTAAACTTATTCTAGCAAGATAAAATAAACATCTACAAAAATATACCTTATTGATTGTCCACTCTGTTAAGTTGACTCTGACTAATTTAAATACCGAAATTTATGCTTTAATCATTATTATAAGCAAACTTCAGTTTTATTAATTAAGGATGCTTTTGTCATATAATTTTCGTTCCTGAAGTTCGGTAGTCTTTTATATAAAACTTTCCAGAAGTGAAGAAAAAATGGACTTCTGTTCGTGCTAGTGCTGAATTCAAAAGATTTCCTCGGGAAAAATTAATCACCAGTCGTGAATTATACAGTGTGGAATCGAGTTTATATTAAAAATTATTTTACGCAAAAATTTATTTATTAAACTATGAGTCCAAACTTTTGGAAATTACCGATTTTTGATTTCTTTGGCTGCAAAAAAAACATGTAGAGTTCATATAATAACCTTTTTGATGTGCGTCATCGTTTGTTAATGTCCTATTAGCACATTAAGCTGGAAGAAATGGGAAAAATCAAAATATCACAATAATGAACCGCTTAAATATATTACAAACGTTAACCATAATCTTTGACTTGAAAATCCTTATTCTTCGGCCTCTTCACCATGTGATCGAGGCATCGCGGGGAGTGCTTTCCTGCGCTTGAAGCGTCTGGCATACGTGCGAACAGGGGAAGAGTGCAGTCACGTCAAGAAGCTCTGGCTCCTGGAAGATATTCCAGTTCTGGCTCGAGCGTCTGACGAATGCTTGCGCAAGTACTACTTCGCAGCCCCATACAGGGATATGGATCCGGGACAGAGAATCCTGGGATTAAGAGACGAAAACGCAGCCTCATGGGACTGTCTAGTTCACAGATGGTTCATGCTCTGGTGACAGAGCAGGGGCTGGAATTTACTCTAGGAACCCGAGGACACAAATCTGTATACCATTGGGTGATGGTGTATCTGCATATCAGGCCGAGATATGCGCAATCTTGGAATGTGCGCAGATAAACCTAGACAGAGGTTATGTAGCATAACCATAATACACCAACAGTCAGGCAGCAATTAAAGCCCTGAGTGGATATACCATCAACTCAGGACTTGCTGACGAATGTCGAGAACGACTTGCTGATCCTGCAAGTCGGAACGCAGTGCGGCTAGAATGATTCCGGCCCACTTTGGTTTTGAAGGCAACGAACTGGCGGATGCACTGGCTGCGGAAGGGGCGGCAGCTCCTTTCTGCGGCCCGGGCCCGACCTTCGGCCTAACAAAACAAACAATACGCAAAGGAGACTAGGAAGTGGCTGAGGAACCAGCACCTCGCTCATTGGAATGCTCTGCAGGGTCCTAGACAATCCAAACTTCTACTGAAGGATTGGTCTGATGGACACGCTGGGACAGCTATTGAACTACCAAAGTGTAGGTAGAGGAAGATAGCAGGACTCCTAACAGGGCACTGCTAGGAGTAGAGGAAAGTTCCCCATGTAGGGGTTGCGGCATGACTGATGAAACGTCAGTCCATGTTCTCTTAGAGTGTCCACACTGGGCTGTATTACGCAGGCGAATCTTCGGAGTCCCTGTCATGGCCCCTGGAGACACAAGCAGGCATGCACTGAAAAAGGTTGTGGCCTTTATTGAAGGGCTCGGCTTCATGGATGTCTAGGTAGCAGGAATGGCACAATGGACCCGCCAGTGGCCTCAGTGCCGTAACCATGACTTCAGTTTGGCTATAGGTCAAGGCTCACCTGCACATTCTGTAGTTGTAGTAGTAGTAGTATTAGTAACGTGAACCTTAATCTTTGACTTAAAAAATTTGATTGGTTGATGTTTAGATCATGCGCAAGCACGACCAAACAATCGGAAGAAACTATATCATTCAAAATGAGATGCAGACGTACCTTTCGTAGCGGCAATATGTCTTACGTCTTTTTCTAATGTCTCACTAATACTTCTCGTCAGGTCTGTACACACAAAACTCGGATATACGTCACAAACGATGACGCACACCAAGAAGGCTATTGAATATACTATATGTATTTATGTATTCTATCAGAATTTTTTCTATATGAGACCTTTGATCCTCAGTGTTGAGTGGCTCAGTGGTTGAGTTGCTGACAACTGCTATAAAAATTTTATGATGGAATAAAATAATTCAAAACAACAATGTATCTTTTTTTTTAATGATTTAACTTTCTTATAATGATTCTGATTATACTTTTTATATGAAAACTTTTAATTTTTTTGATAATAAATATTTTATTTCGTATTATAGTTAGATAAATGGTAAATTCTTCTGTTTCTGTTAGAGGACGCTTTATCTAACAGTTGCAGACAAAATGATTCTTATGATTTAACTAGAGTATTTTTTGTTTATTCGATATATTTTTTTTTATTTACATTTTTATTTGTGAGAAAATCAAAAACTGTATCAAATTCAAAATTACCCAACTTCATTAACTTACAAATATGGGAAATTTACTTCTTCTGGTAAAGCCCATCTGGAATACTAGGACGGCATTACATCTAAAATTATTATTTAAATCCAAATATTAACAACTAGGCCATTTTGTGTATCCTAAAAGGACGAGATACACAGCTAAACCTTAATTCATTTAAATCTTATTAGCTGGAAATTATTTATGTTAGAAACAGCTTTTAGACTCCAGAAGTAAGTAGGATTATCAACAGATTTTGTTATCCGATTACAAATAAACCAAAAAGGAAGTAGATAAGCCATCTTGGGAAACAAGATTTTAAATACAAATATATCAAAAATAAATCAAAATTATGTATGAAATTAGTTCCTTTCAAGCAATAATCAAACAATTTTTTGAATCAATAAATTAATACACATATTAATATAAGAATTTATTTTACTCTGGATGAAACTTCATTTAACAAAAAATATACAGTAGAATTAATTATAAAAAATCTTATCATTAAGTTGATTGGCACAAAGTATTCTAATAACTGTAATTAATAATACAATGTATGCTGACAATCAACATTTTGCGCAGAGAGACTAGTTCTAAAAAGAATCTGGTTTACGGTATTTTTGCTCTTTGATTTTCGAAGAATTTTCAAAATCCACTTTTATAATATCATAGGGCATAAAATTTCCTACAATCTTGATGTTCACAATTTTTTTGTGCGAGCAAAACTGGAAGAGATATTTCAAGTGCTCTACGTCGTTCTTGTGAGCTGCGTCGTGAGCTCCAATGGAATTTATTCGAGTATTCAGTAAAATGATTAATGATGTTTCAAATTGTTTAAAAATTTTGGCCAGATAAAAATTTGAACGACAATACATACAGAGTAAAATATTTAATAAATAGGAAAGTGAAAATATTCAAATTTTACGAAAAAATTTGTTAATATAAAATATGCTGTTCTAAACGAGATTTTTATGCAAGCCGTAACTATTAAATTGAAAAACGCAAAAAAGTACTAATCCAAATAAATGCTTCCCATTAATTATTTCTCCAACTACCGCGTCTCAAGGAAATGAAATAAAACCTGGATAATTAAGAAAAATTTTGTTTAGACTTCTGAGGTAAGCAATGAATCACTCAAAATAATGAATTATTATGAAGTTTGAAAAATGTTAAATTAATGTGAATTGCTCTCTCACTCATCGTCAAGCTAATATAATTAAAAAAGTGGGGAAAATTATCAATAAAACATGTACAGGGTGTAAAAAAAAGGTAGAACGTGTCGCGGGACACACAGTAGGAACTTAAGTTCCTTTTAAGCAAAAATTATGTATTAATTGTAGATAAACGATTTGTATATTCCTCGGTGGTCGAGTAGTAAGCAAACCAGACTCTCACGCGGTAGACCCGGGTTCCATTCCCCGTGAAGAAGTTTTTTTTATTGTTAATTTTATTTTTAAATAATTATTCTGCTTGATAATAATAACAACAGGTGGGCGTTTGAAATATTTACCAGAATATTCATTATTATAGATAATGGTACGGTACTCTTCATGAGGGAGCCCGACTGGCAATATCTACTTATAACAGCATCGTATATTTAAAAGGGGAAACCGTAGCATTATACAAACTGGACGTCAAGAACTGTACGTTTACCACAAAAAAATTAGTGGAAACATAAAATTGAATTGTTAAATTTTCAATTTGAAGTTATATTACAGTTTATAGAAATTTTTATTTTCTAGATTTTTTCTTAAGTGGGTCGTAGAAAAAATATGCTGTTCGATTCGTGTGGATTGTCCTTATCGCACTTGGACGATTGAGCACTCCGCCTACGGCGTCGCTCTCAAACTTCGTCCTCGTGCGATATGGCCATCATATCCACACTAGTTGCACAAACTACTATGTCTATCAAAATATTCCCTTTTACATTTAAAAACAACCTGCCAAATGTCAAATCAATTTATCCATCCATTTAAAAGTTATCGAATTAAAAGGTTTTCAAAATTTCAACACCCTGTATTTCGGAAAGTAAATGTGCTAGACCCCTCAATCCTCATGTCATTTTATCCAATTTTACGAGAGGAATCTACATGCAAACGTTGTAATTACCCTTAACGTTCGAGATGCTCATACCATTTTTTGCGCGATCGTATTGAAATAAATTCCGAATAAAATAATTTAAATTTCTTCGAAATCAACGAAATGTCAAAAGTGACATTTTTACTTCTCGATCAGTTTAAAATATATTTTGCATTTTGGTGTAATTGTTTTCTATTTATTACTTTTCGACGTCTAAACGGGGAGTAAATCACTTACCGACGTGTTAAACTTAGAAACCTGTAAACACAACCTACCGTCCTGACAACCGATGCTTAAATAAACAAAAAAGATCAATCGCGCAAAAAAAATTATGGAAATAATAGTAAAAATGTATCCGAACATTCAAGTAGATCACCAGCACTGCGAATACCAGCTTTGCATGGAATTTTAATATAGCATCGGTGGTTCAGTGGTAGAATGCTCGCCTTCCACGCGGGCGGCCCGGGTTCGATTTCCGGCCGAAGCATATGAACCGCTGCTTCGTAAACGAGAGAGAGACTCAGGAGAGAGCACACGCACGCAAGCAAGGCACATAACGAAGCAACGTAACATAACGCAACGTGACGTAACGG
Organism: Galerucella calmariensis; assembly: GCA_910591675.1. Classification (NCBI taxonomy): domain Eukaryota; kingdom Metazoa; phylum Arthropoda; class Insecta; order Coleoptera; family Chrysomelidae; genus Galerucella; species Galerucella calmariensis. The sequence continues at coordinate 21,510 of CAJUYG010001882.1, read as the reverse complement.
TCAGAGCTTTTGCGTCGCGACCCCCGGTCGCTCAAACATAACCTGACGTAAAGAACTAAAGTTCCAAAAAACTGTAATTCGATGAATTACATTTTTCTCCGACAGGACAAAATTACTGACACTTTACTGGCTACAAGTCATAATCTTGTCTTTTGGATATATTTATTCAACCACTTACATGTCATACTATAAAATCTTTCACTCTTTCTATTTGAAACTCCATTATGGACGTTTTTGTGCTGCGAGTGTTCATTTCAGCATTTTTTTGGTTCAATCGGACCTTTCCATTAATTTGAAAAATGCCCTTTGTGGGAACATCTATGGTGACAAAAACAAATAAAATCCAGACAAAAGAGTAATAAAATGTGCCATAAAAATGATGATTCTTTCCAGTGGAAAAAAACGCTGTTACTTCAAAGTGAATCAAATACATTCCCGTTCAAATTGATGAGAAGAAAAAAAGAATAATGAAGATGAGATAATTTTCTATAGATTCATTATTCAGTGGAAATATTTGTTGATAGAGTATTAGTGAATAAATGTAAAAGTAATAAACCAGTATTCTCAACTAGCGTCTAGCCGTTGTCATAACATGGCTCCCGAAGATGAACGATAGGCAACAAAGTTGTCAAGTTTTGGAAGTAAATATGTAAATATCAGAAAATAAGAAATAGAAAACTAAAAAAAGAAAACCCAGGCCCAAACCCGGTTGATCAAAGTGTAACTATGTATAAAAATATCAGAAAATAAATAAAAAACAAAAAAAAACCCAGGTATTAACCTGGTTTCGAACCTACGACCTCTGGGTTGTAAGCTCAGTATCCTACCAACTGAGCTAATATGCTTACATTCAATCACATCGAATAGAAGGTTAAAGGCTCCTTGCACGCATGCGCACCTCAACTACTACATTTGGGAAGTGCCAATGTTCAATAAATTAAATTTGACAACGTTGGTGACCAGTCGGGTAAATAAGCTCACGTTCGGGAGCCATGCTATGAAAACAGCTAGACGCTAGTGTACTCTCAGCTTAATAATTTCCCAGACACAGGCGACTAGCTACATCTTCCGAAGTCCAAGTATCACCAGATCATGACTCAACATATTTATAGTCCATCCTCCAAGGTTGTTTGAAGGAATTTGAATGAAACAACTATGGTTAATTTTGCCAGAAGGCTGTACTTTTTTTGCTGTCCGGGTGTACGTTGCGAAAGTAATATAGCCAGTACAATTCGTTTGGAAGAGAAGAGTGTATTTGCTAGTTCTTGAAATCGTAAATTGCCTTGCTCTTGTTACTTCCAATTGGAGCTCTGGCTCAAAAAATGTTTTCCAGCCTCTGCTTTTGCTAGTTTATTTGCTGTTCCATTTCCTTTTATTTCAGTATGTTTAGAAATCCACAATAAAGAGACAATGCTGTTCGCGCCATAAGCATCGAAGTAGATTTAAAATCGACTTTTGTGTCACTCTTGAAGCTAATAGGCAATTGAAGCCGTCCACTAAAGCTTCTACATGTAGCATGCATTACGTAATCGCTGCCTAAAGGAAGCGCGCGGTTTGGCCTGGAAGTAGATTTGATAGCTTATTAGCAATTCAACCTGTAGACCTGAATAGCCATAAATTGGCACCAAAAGAGCATTCTATTAGATTTGATTGCCAACATTGGCTGTCAGAGTGATATAAAGAAGCAGTCGTTTAGTCCAGATATGGCTTTCAATGCTTTGAATGATCATGCGAAGTTAAACATTTCTCGTGAGAATGTAATGAAGTTTTGTTTTGGATAAATATTAGATTGATATTGAAAATTTATGCCAACAGTTATGTGTGTTCACAAAAACAAACATCGTCAACTGTTGAGATTCGGCTTTGAACAAACCTCGCTGGAAACCTTCGGCATCGCAGTCGTCAAATAATTCCAATGTAGGTATGACTTGCCTTCAATATATATTCATTCATTCATTCATTCAAACGTTTGGGTTGTGCTCAACAGCCCGGGCACTTGACCTAAGTCATTGTACCATTCCCAATGTTATCTACTTCCACTCCAAAAGTTTCGTGTCCTCTATATAGGCCACTAGCTTATTTGGGGGGATTTTAAGTAGTTCTGATGGTTGTATAGTTTCCTTTCCAAAATGCTTCTGTCTGAGTCCTTCTAAGTTCTTACATGAGCAGAATATATGAATAGGTGTTTCATCCCTTAGTTCGCACTTCCTACAGAAAGGTTCACTGACTATTCCCATTCTGTACAAATGTTTCCTTAGAGTGCAATGTCCAGTAACCAGGTCGGTTACTGTCTTCAAGTGTCTCTTGCTCAGTTTCAATAAACTGGTTGAGAGTTCTTTGTTTACCTTTTTCAGTAGACTTTTTGTGTGAAGATGACCTTCTGTCAACCTCCATTTAATTTGGTGTTCTTTGTCTAGCCAGTTCCGGATTTCCCCTCTTATGTAATCCTTTGTGATTCCACAGAACGGTTCCGGACCTATAAAGTCTCCTTTAGAGCCTTGTTTAGCTAGCTGGTCCGCCAATTCATTACCAGCAGTCCCTTCATGTCCCGGCACCCACACTAGAGACACTGTGTTGTCTCTTGCCAGCTTATTAAGGGACTCTTTGCAGTTTTTAACCAGTCTAGATTTCGTGGTAGGATTGCTGATAGCCTTCAGCAATGCCTGGCTATCAGTGAATATTTTTATTCTTTGTCCGGTATAACCCCTCTTGATATTTTCATCAATACAGGCTATAGCAGCAATTGTTTCTGCCTGGAATACAGACGTGTATCTACCAAGGCTGAAGAACATTTTCTTCCTAGGTCCATTTATACCAGCCCCAGTGCCATGGTTAGTTTTAGATCCATCAGTGAACCAGCTGATATCCCCGGGATTTCCCGAGTGCATCACCTGTTGCCTAGATGGAATGATAATATTCACTCGCTCAGTGAATATATTCTCTGGTATCATACTATCCAGACCCATCTGAAAGTTTGGTTCGTCTAGTATTGTCCCAGTTATATCGGTATGTCCCCCACGTACATTGTTCGGGGTCCACATGCCTCCCGATTTCAGTCTAAGAATCGCCATCATCGCCTCTGCCCTAACAAAAAGTTCCAGAGGAGGGAGGCCTATAAGGGCCTCCATTGATGACGTGCCCGTGCTGTTCATTGCCCCGGTAATACCGAGGAGAGCTTGTCTTTGGATTGTAGCCAATTTGTTCTCTACTGAGGACACTTCTGTCCTTCTCCACCAGACTACCGTTCCATAGGTGACCGTAGGCCTAATCACTGTTGTGTAAAGCCAGTGTACCACCTCAGGTCTTATTCCCCAGGTTTTTCCCATAACTCTTCTGCATTGCCAAAATAGTCTGGTTGCCCTGGTAGTAGTTCTTTCCAGGTGTGCCCTCCAATTCAATTTAGAGTCGAGGGTCACTCCCAGGTATTTCACCTCTTTGGATATGTCGAGTGCTTCTCCGAACAGTTGTACCCTGCCCTCTGGAAGAGCCCTTCTATTCGTAAAAGCAACTAGTTTGGTTTTTTTTGGATTGACTGTTAGGTCCTCTTTAAGGCACCAGTCTTCCACAATTCGCAGTGCTTCTTGTAAGACATTTGCGACCGTCTCTGGGAATTTTCCCTGGGTGACAATCACAAGGTCATCCGCGAAGCCCTGCGTCCATATGCCTTGATCATTTAGTGTGCAGATCAAGTCATCCACAATTAAATTCCACAGTAGTGGTGAAAGTACTCCACCTTGAGGACACCCTTTAGTTGTCCTGACGGTGTACGTTGTATCATGCATATGTGCCGATATTCTCCTATGTTCAAGCATGGATCTTATCCATCTGCATGTGGTGTTGTTTGTCCCTCTCTTTTCGAGGGATTTGTTTATTGATGACATCGAAGTGTTATCAAAAGCACCTTCGATGTCTAAAAATGCTGCTAGGGCAAATTCTTTTTGGTTCAGGCTCCTTTCGAGTCTCGAGACCAAATTATGCAGAGCAGCTTCTCCTGATTTCCCTGCCTGATAAGCCCATTGCAGTGTGTGTAGAGGGATGCTCTTAAGCACTCCTTCTTGCAGATGCATCTGTATTACTTTCTCCATGGTTTTCACCATGAATGATGTCAGACTGATTGGTCTGTAGGATTTGGCCTGGGTGTAAGTTTCTTTCCCTGGTTTGGGAATAAACACCACCCTTGACTCTCTCCATGCAGTTGGTATATACCCTAAAGCATGGCTACTGCGTAATAACAAAACTAAAGGACCCATGATGATGTCAATCCCCTCTTGCAGAAGCTTGGGAAATATGCCATCTGGTCCTGGGGTTTTGTAGGGGTCAAATGAGTCTACAGCCCATCTAATAAGATGTGGTCTGAAAATCTCATTTGTTATCTTCCAGTCCTCTTTGGTAGCCCTCGTTTTGACTACTGGCCTGTTATCATCGCTCGAATCTATCCTTGCCGAGCCCGGAAAGTGCACACCAAGAAGGTGCTCTAAAGCTTCCTCCTCAGTCTTTGTGTACCCTCCACTCGGCAACTGGATAGATCTTACATTATTAGAAGTGTCCCTCTTGAGAATTCTGTTAATTCTGACCCTGTCAGGGACACTTTGTATGTCCTCACAGAATTCCCTCCAGGACTTTTTCTTTGATTCTTTTATTTTTTCATTATACGCACCTAGTTTAGCCTTATATGCTCCCCAGTTGCCTGTTTTTTTCGCTTTATTAAAAAGACGTCTTGTTTCTTTCCTTAGGCTTGTCAGCTCTTTATTCCACCAGATAACTTGTCTGGGAGAGCAACTTTCCCGTATCGGACAGTTATTGTGATAGGAGGTCACTATGGTCTGTTGCAGCCATGTAGCTGTGCCTTCTATCCCCTCGGCAGTTTTAGGTCTGCCGTGGTGTGTGCGGATTTTAGAAAGCAGGTCCTCTTTGTATGATACCCAATCGGTACTCTTAGGATCCCTGTATGTTCTAATAGCCGTTTTTTCTACATCTATTTCAAAGTATATATGGGCATGGTCAGACAGCGACGGTTCATCCGATACATGCCAATGCCTTATCATCTCCCCGACTCGTAAAGTACAGAGAGTTACATCTATTGATGATTCCCCCCTCAATGTTCTAAATGTTGGCGTATTGCCCACATTCGCAATATCAAGTTCAGTGGTACATAAATAGTCAAATAGTTTCTTACCTCTAGTGTTGTTGTCCTTGCTGCCCCAGCTAAAATGGTGTGCGTTGGTATCAGCTCCTACAACAACATCCAGTTTGTGTCGTCTAGCGTAATCCATCAGGTTCTTCATATTAGCCCCCGGTAATGGTTCTTCTGAGTCAATGGGAAGATAAAGAGACACTATTATTGTCTCTATTATCTCCCCATCTTTTTCAAGAGTAGTCTTTGCTGCTACCATGTCACCCGTACAAAGTTCCATGATTGGCATCAAGTTGTATTTAGATCTGTAACAGATACAAGTTCTTACTTTAGTACAATTAGTTCCCATTATCAGTCCCATTTCCCTAATATTAAGCCCTAGTATCTTACCTTTGTTTATCCAAGGTTCCTGGATTAGAACGATGTCTATGTTATCGGCCACAACCCTTTGATGTAGAACAGCTGTGGCCGTCTTTTTGTGCTGTAGGTTGACTTGCAGCACCTTGAATGTCCTAGGAGGCTGTTGGTTCAGGTTCTTGTTCAGTCCCTGTTTCCTCTTCGGTCATATTTTCCAGGATCTTGAAGCTAGCTCGCTGGAATAAGTAGTACGGTCTCCATTGAGCCCGGACTAGTTCTTTCATTGACTCCTCGTCAATCCGGAGACTCACATGTAGTCCCATATCGGATGACTTGGAGCCAAGGATCAACCACCGATCAACCCTCAACCCTGGGTTCTGCTTTTCGAGTCTTTTTAGCCCCACTTTCAGATCCTCTTTTTTAGTCTCTGGAAGTAAGGCAAGGACTCGTTGCTGTTTTGGAAGTTCATCACTCTTGATGAGCTTCCAGTTTGTCTGGCTTGCCAAGTAGTCCCTCGTTATGTTGAAGGACTCTTCATTGGCGCATATCAGCCCATAGTAGCTGTCCATGTATCGACTGGCTTCAAACCTTGGCGCCTTTTGCACCACGTCGATCATTTTGGTTAGGTACTCTTTGATAGTCCCTACCTGATCTTCCGAGACAGTTTCCTCCGGGAAGTTTTTAGGGACCACAGCAGCCTTGATCCCTTTGAGGGCCACGCTGTATTTCATGGTACCAGCAGTATTGCTTCCCCCAGAACACTTGGCCCTCTTATCTTTTTTCATATCAGGGGTACTCCTAGCCGACACAGTTCGCTTAACGCCCTTTGCCTGCTGTTGTTCACCCTGTTTTGATGTTGAGGGAGGCGGCAGCAACACTGTCTTAGTGTCAATGCCTTTTTCCCTCATTTTTTTGAGCTTCCTTCTCTGGGCACCTGAAATTTTCCCACGTGAAGCTTTTTGTTGATCCACAGGATTCGCCTTAGCGTCTCCCTGTGGTATTGTTTCTAGGGAATCAGAGGTACTAGGCTGCGCCGGAGACTCTGTAGTCTCCATTGCTTCCATACCCTCCAAATCCCTTTTACTAAGAGTCTCTGTAGGCTCTTTAGTGGTTTTTGTTTTTTTTTTTCTCTTGGTCCATACTTGTTCCCACGAGTATAGGAGAAAAGAGGTCGATACCTGCAGAGCTCCCTATACAGGTACAAGGCTATATACAACGAGGTGCGCCAGTTGCCCCGAGGTTAGTGGTCTAGAAACCGACTGTCCCACGGCCATCCATCCCTTCGGCGACCACTCAACCTTGGGATTTGGGAGGTTTTTTATAGTGGTCCTCATCCACGTAGGCCGGGCGATTAAGCCAAGCCTCCCGATCCGCATAGCTCGGCATACCCTCTACAGGCCTTACCCTAGCAGGGGGGTCGTTGCTTTACCATGCGGTTTGCGGTTTGTGTCGCGAGCTTGTCAGCGATTGGGTATTCGGAATTGGGCATTGTTGGGCATTTATAGCCTTCATCCCTCCTTATTTCCCAACGGACCAGTTCTTTCCCATACGTACATACGGGACGTCTTTGGCCTTCCCCTATCCGCAACCTGGGGACGCTCCTGATGGGTAGCTCAACCCATTACCCTCCGATACCGAAGACAATTCTCTCCGGTAACGAGAGGTAATGCTCGGAGGGTCGAAATCTTGGACAGGCCGCAGCCGATCCTCGAAAACCCCCCGAACACAGGAAATATATATTCAATATATATTATGACAATTATTATTGTTTTTGAAACTTTAAAATATCATTGTGAACCATTGGAAATCTCTGCAAATTGTACTATCCTGTAAAATGTGAATGAAATACTTCCTGAAAACAGAGGGGCCAGTGATAACTGTGAGCAAAATATACTTTATGAAATATTATTAATATTATTAATTACGGTGGTGTCATATTCAATTTTGATAATTATCAATGAATTATATACATCCAATTGAAATTAAAGTTTTTTTTATAGTATTTTTAGTTGGATTGATTGATAATATTATATGTGATGGATTAAATTGATTTATCTTTCCCAGATTTTCTGAAATTTGTATCCCAGTTTGAAAACAAATAATATTCTGAACCAAATTATTTGCATATTCTATACTTATATGAAAATATTATCATATACCTATCAATTAGGCATTCCAATGACCTGTCAAAACAAATTCAATATGGCGGCTGGGGGCAAATAGTTTGTTGGTGTTATATTATTGTGCTGTTGAAAAGTTTATTGGAACTTTAGTTCTTTACGCCAGGTTATGTTTGAGCGACCAGGGGTCGCGACGCAAAAGATTTGACCGTTACGCGTTACGTTACGCTACGTTACGTTACGCTACGTTATGTTACGTTGCTTCGTTATGTGCCTTGCTTGCGTGCTTGTGCCTCCTCAATCTCTTTCTCGTTTACGAAGCAGCGATTCATAATAATATGCTCCTGCCGGGATTCGAACCCGGGCCGCCCGCGTGCAATGCGAGCATTCTAACCACTGAACCACCGATGCTATATTGAAATTCTATGCAAAGCTGGTATTCGCAGTGCTGGTGATCTACTTTAATTTGTTCTGATGAATTTTTACTATTATTTCCATAATTTTTTCCTTGCGCGATTAAGGGGTCTAGCTACTTTTCGAAATACAGGGTGTTGAAATTTTGAAAACTTGAATGTCTTAATTCGATAACTTTAAAATGGATTGATAAATTGATTTGACATTTGGCAGGTAGTTTTTAAATGTAAAAGGGCATATTTTTAAAGAAATTGTAGTTTGTGCAACTAGTGTGGATATGATGGCCATATCGCACGAGGACGAAGATGGAGCACGACGCCGAAGATGGAGCACGACGCCGTAGGCGGAGTGCTCAATCGCTCAAGTGCGATATGGACAATCCAGACGAGTCGAGCAGCATATTTTTTCTACTACCCACTTAGGAAAAAATCTAGAAAATTAAAATTTCTATAAACTGTAATATAACTTCAAATTAAAAATTTAACAATTCAATTTTATGTTTCCACTAATTTTGTGGTAAACGTACAGTTCTTGAATGTCCGCGTGAGAGTTTGGTGTGTTTACTATTCAACCACCAAAGAATATGCAAATTGTTTATCTATAACGTCAGATGTATTACATAACTTTTGCTTGAAAGGAGCTAAAGTTCCTACCGTGTGTCCCGCGACACGTTCTACCTTTTTTAAATTTTGTGGGATTGTTGTTTTTGTGCCTTTTTATATTATTTAGGACTTATAGCGGTATTATTACATTTTTATACGAAAAAATGCCAACTACGTGCCTTGTGGTTGGTTGTGGAAGTCGTTCCAACAGGGATGCTGTAAAATTTTTTTCAGTGCCAGCAGTTTTAAGCCACAGATTTGTTAGCTTCATTTGATATCTGTAAACAAATATTTCACTTCACATCTAGGAAACAAACAAATTGGATTTTCAGCTTACCTCTTGCCAATATCTGGATTTTGCAACAATAATGTCTTTAAATAATCACTCTGCATCTTGAAAAGTCTATCAACAATCACAAATTCACACAACTTTGGAGATAATGCCGTTTAAACAATTTATTCACCACATACTAAATGCTTTCTTATGATATTTAAGACAATTGTTTGCCCGCAGACGCCATATTGGGTCACGTGATTTGGAATGCCTAATATAAAAGCTAGATAGCTGTTTGTATTGCTTTGTGAAAGCTTTCAAAATTATAAAGTTGAAGAAAAAGAAGACTATTGTGAGGTTATGTTTTGAGTAACAGATTGTTTTATAGGTCATATTTTATAATTATTTCCCAATAAAAAATGAACACCTTTAAAGTTATTGAGACCTTGGAAAGTGGAGATGAAATTTTGTATGTTGTTCCTGAGGCATGGGATGGGAACAACAGCAACAACGATTTTCCACCAAGACGTAGTGGTATTAACCTGTAAAGAAAGAGTCCCACGACAAGGCCAATAAAGAGACGTGGTCCAAGAACCAGGAAGGTGATCTTCTGTGTCTATAGTTATTTCGTTGTAATTTTGAGCTGCGTTACTACTTTCATGTACACGTCTGTAGTACGCTCCTATTCGTCCAAATTTCCGTAGTTTTGTAATTTTCCATTAATTATCATTCCAATCTTTTCCTCAATGATCTATAATGATTTATGAAATATCATGAAACCTTTCAACTGAATTGAGATTTACAATCACATTAAGGTTAGCAATACTGTGGGTTTTTTTTTGCAATTAATTTCCATTTAAAATCCAAATTAATTCCAATACAAAACTTTATAGTATTGCTTATAAATGGCACTAATTGAAGCACTTAAAGTCATTTTATGAACACACTAAATTCTAATTTGACTATTCAATTTTTTGGCATTTTTAAAGTCATTATCTCCATTTTTTGGAAACTTTTCTTGACGTGCTAGCAATCATTGCTACTTGGTTGCAATATTTAGTCTTAAACAAGATAAGACGTCTTTTAAGGAAGGAAGGCTCATTCTATAAAATAATGCTTAGAATATGTTAATGTAAATGAAATGTGTTACTTGGGTTTTATCAATAATGATGCACATTTCCCGCTCCATAGGTACCTAGTTGGTTTTTTTTTCAAACTTCCGGAGTAAGTTTAGGAAAAAATCAAACTACAGTTGAACTATAAATAATTTTTACCAGTGTATCGGTTTTCTTATGTCGCTAGAAGAAACAGGGGAAGTCCTGATTGATGGCCCTACTTCGAATTGATTATGAACAAACGGGTTTGATCGAACCGAATTGAAGCTCGGATACATTTATCTTTGTTAAGCTTGTCGCCGGGTATTGGCGTAAAAAATTGCCAGTTACTGCTTTGGATTTATGCTCTGTTTAGCGAGAAATTTTGGTAATAGCGAAAGGGACTTTTAATTGAAATCATGCAAGAATGCTTGCTTCTTATAACATGAATCAGATATTGATTATTATAAGTAATATACCTACAACACAATTCTAGAATCCCTATAACAAAATGTGTTGGAGGTTGCACTGTTTTCGTTTGAAAAATGTTCTGGAATTTCCTTCGGCTCTCGTCTTTTGTTTTCCGCAGGACTTCATGGTGAATGGCTTCACTTTTATTTGAATTCATCAAGTTCCAGATTATTGGAAGAGCGTAAATATTGACTTCGTATCCCCTAGAAAATATTTTTCTGTTTGAATTGAGGCATGGATCGTCGCATCTTGATATCGTCAAAGGAAATATTTCAATCTAAAAAAAGTTGAATTGAAAAGTGGCGCATCTTTATTTCATTTTTCAAAAATCAGTGACTGTTCAATTAAGAAAAAACAACTACTTCTCTTGCTATGTGCCTCGACAGACATTAAAGTAGAGGTTTATATTGTAAATTAATCTTTTTATATAACAAATCCGAGAAATAATTTATCTTTACAATATTTTCCAATAACTACATATACGAACAACTCGCACCCATTCGATGCCTATAAATTATTTTCAATTATTACCATTTCAATTGCAAAATCCTTAATAGCATGTATTCTAATTCATTGTTCATGCTTTTAACAGGTTCGCATATAATGTAGGAAAGTAGATTTACTGCTAATACAATCACACACTCGATTCTGATTTTCAAATTTCATTCGAATTGTCCCCGCCTTCCCTACTTTAAATACAATTGAACATAAATTTTCCGTAGGAAAAATTGTTTGTGTAAACAGTTGGGAAAATCACTATCAGCTGTCCTAGTACCAGTAGTGCAGTAGTCTCGGGCTGCTAAAGGTACGTTTTCCTCCACATTTGCAGGTCGCTAACGACTGCGACCAAAGTAGCAACGATATTCGTCGAAGAATTTTGCAAAGAGATGTTTTCCTCCAATCGGATCTTGTTGAATATTCGTCAAGAAATTTCATTTTATAGCAGTCGCTTTCATAGCGACTGGCGAATATGGAGAAGAACGTACCTTAAGGCACATTTTCTGCCCTTGTAACATCCTGTGTGGTTGGTGATTCACACTATTTCCTTATTACGGATCTGCGTTTTATTTTCTGTGTCCGAAATATCCGTATTATCCAGAGTAATAAACCATTTGTATTTTCGGGCTTTATTATCACACTCGGGTAATTCACACTGTATCATAATGGTTGAATTTGGGTACAAATGGTTCAGGCAGCTTTGCTCTTTTGTTGGGTGTTTTCCGTAAAATGTGACGATTTAACTTTTGTGACAAACGATACGAGCGTTTAGGTGCGTGCAATGTGCTTGCTCATTCTTTTGGAAAAATATTTCGTTCCACGTAGAAAAATTATTATATAACAAACAGTCACAATGCAAAACAAAGGTTTCTATTTAAATTATCATATTTCACCAAACAATTATTACTGAGAATCCATATCCAGGCTTTCTTGTTCTGGTTATGACTTGCGGGAGTCTGGCTAAGAGGCGCTATCCCAACCATAAATCACTTTTGGGAGGAAATGCTAGAACCATTAGAACCAGTCAAAGTCCATTCAGTTAAATCAGTGACCGATATAGAAAAAATAAGAAGATGCTGGTTTGGAAGTAGGAAATGAGAAAAAAGGTTCAAAGATTCAGTTCCAGTTCCAGAGCTATTGAGCACAACCCAAACGAATGAGGTGAAGATAGCCTCTAGTCAATCTAGTTGTCCAGCTATATTATCAAATAATTTTCAACAATAATAACACAAGTGGTGGTAATTTTTTGATAATTTTAACTAGATGCACGAATCTTTGTTGCTATGGAAATCTCACGAGTGGACGAAGTCCACGAGTGGAAGTAAAGTATGCACCTTTTTTATCGATGTCAAAGTGACAATAACATTTCCAGGTATATGACATTTTAACATTGGAGTTAATTTATTAAAGGTAATACTACGAGTGCTTCAAATTTTATCGATAATTATTTCTTATCCACGAAAACTTGTTTATTTGGCAAAAATATGAAAACAAACCGATTGATAAAATCACGAGTCCGTTAGGACGAGGGATTTTATCTAAATTCGGCCAGGAACGCAACACTTCACACCAACCATTATAAATATTATGAATTATCACACTTGATAAGACTTACAGTACCTAATTTAAACACAAATAACAGCAGCAAATGGCAAAAGGAAACAATCTATAAAAGACAACGGTGACAACTATATGACAGCTTTGATGAATTTTAAAATATTTTCTTCTTTTCGTGTTAAAAACCCTAGCTGCCAGGCCTGCTTCACAACTCAATTGCAACTAGCGCTTCAGGTGGATGGGTTTGAAACCTCATTTTTGTATTCAAGGTCATCCTATGAACTTTCACTTCTATAGGTTAGACTGTTTTGTGAATTTAATGTAAAATTTTGACGTTTCAGTATAGAGTATAGAGTGAGTGAGAATGATTGGCTAGAATAATGTATTGCTATTGGTTAAAACCACTAAAATGTCAGATTTTGACAAGTGAAAAAAATAATCATTGTAATTTTGATGCCGTTGGTCGATTTGAATTTTTTTCTTATTATGATTGGCTGACAGAATCGTTTAAAAATAATCAGTTATTTTCTAGATAATTTTTTACTGAATATAGTAATCAATCAAATTACTTAATTTCAAGTCATGTGTCAAATTTCATCCAATCACCGCTGTATTACAGCGATAATACCCTACATGTGGTGTTTTCAGTTTGTTGTTTATTTTTTATTAAAAATTAATTAAACGTCAAACTGACAACTGGATTAAAAATGTCGGAAAGATTTGGTATTGCATCTAACGATTCAATTAATTTACCAATTGTACTTTTCACAACTGTAGTTTTAAATAAAAATGAATAATTTTTGATTAAAACTAATAAAGTTTGTATTGAAAAGTATGAAGAGTCAGATTGACAATCAATTTTTTGATATCCACAAAGTAAAAAATTATCTTATCGAATACTCCTCGGGTCTTGATAAATACTCAAAATTTTGTCGTAGAGAATCCTTCAAGCGTGTTGCTCAAAGATAATAGCCCTCGGCCTGCGGCCTTGGGCTATTATCGAGCAACACGCTTTCAGCATTCTCTATGACAAAATTATCTCGGTATTATCAAGACCCTAGGGGTATTACTACTGAAAATCTATTTTATCATAATCTAACTTTTGTCCATTCATTCAAAACCTTCACAAAGGCTCTTTTATAGTTAATGTTTGAATAAAATACCAGCTCATCATTTCCTACAAATTCCCTCATTCCTATTAGCGACCAAAGTCAAAAACTAATTAAAATCTTCAAATATATGAAAGCGTAAATTTCAATAGAATCAAAAAAGAAATATCAAATCGGTTCCACTCGACATAATTTATTTCCCGTTTCATAATATGAGCAACGTATCTCGGAATTTCGGAAATACGTAAATGATTTAAATTAGCTTTGAATAGATGACAATAACCTCTTCAGTGAGACTTCTTCTCAAATCGAATATAATATGAATCGCATCAGAATCCGCCAGATTATGTAATATTGTACATAAGTTATGAGATATGCAAAGGCAGTTGTCAAAATGTTTCACAATTCCTAATCCGGTTTTCGTACTAGGCACGAAACGATGTTGGGAGACTCGAAGGTGGAAAATTATGTGCATATTTTAAGGATATCGTCGTGTCAGTGGAAGCAAAACCGATCTCACATGCTGCGTAGACTTGTTATACTGTATATATACAGAATTAATAGGAAAATTGGCGAGTAATTTCATTGAGGCTTTCTATGGAATGTCTTGGACTCCTCGATCAAGCAGCAGTACACTTTCACAAAACCAAGACAAGAAGGTTAATAAAACCCAAGTAACACATTTCATTTACCAAGCAAATAATGCCAGATCGAAGCATATAATTCAGAAAAAATGATGAAGTTTAGCATATTCTAAGCATTATTTTATAGAATAATTTCAGCCTTCCTTAAAAGACGTCTTATCTTGTTTAAGACTAAATATTGCAACCAAGTAGCAATGATTGCTAGTAAGTCATGAAAAGTAGCCAAAAAATAGAGATAATGACTTTAGAAAAATGCCAAAAAAATGAATAGCCAAATTGGAATTTAGTGTGGTCATAAAATGCCTTCAAGTGCTTCAATTAGTGCCATTTATAAGCAATACTATAAAGTTTTGTATTGGAATTAATTGGATTTTAAATGGAAATTAATTCCAAAAAAAACCCACAGTATTGCTAACCTTAATGTGATTGTAAATCTCAATTCAGTTGAAAGGTTTCATGATATTTCAGAAATCATTATAGATCATTGGAAAAAAGATTGGAATGATAATTAATGGAAAATTACAAAACTACGGAAATTTGGACAAAAAGGTGCGTACTAAAGACGTGTACATGAAAGTAGTAACGCAGCTAAAGGTTACAACGAAATAACTATAGACACAGAAGATCACCTTCCTGCTTCTTGGACCACGTCTCTTTATTGGCCTTGTCGTGGGACTCTTTCTTCATAGGCTAATACCACTACGTACTGGTGGAAAATTTGTATTTGCTGTTGTTCCCATCCCATGCCTCAGGAGCAACACACAAAATTTTTTCTCCACTTTCTAAGGTTTCAATAACTTTAAAGGTGTTCATTTTTCATTACGAAATAATTATAAAATATGACCTATAAAAAAAATCTATTACTCAAAACATAACCTCACAATAATATTCTTTTTCTTCAACTTTATAATTTCTGAAAGTTTTCACAAAGCAATACAAACAGCTATCTAGTTTTCAATTCCAAAAAGGTTCGTATTGGCATAGAAAAATGCTTATTAAATACAATAAAGACATGGCCGAACCGTTTGCTCACGATAATGAGCAATGTTGCCATAGTTTTTGTATTTATATATTGATAGGTATATGATACTATTTCTATATATAGAATATGTAAATATTCTGGTTCCGAACATTATTTGTTTTCAAACTGGGATACAAATTTCAGAAAACCTGGGAAAGATAAATCAATTTAATCCATCACATATAATATTATCAATCAATCCAACTAAAAACACTATAAAAAACTTTAATTTCAATTGAATGTAGGTATATAATTCATTAATAGGTATCAAAATTTAATATGACAACGCAGTATTTCATAATGAAATAATTTAATTTATTAAGTATATTTTGCTCACAGTTATCACTGGCCCCCCTGTTTTCAGGAAGTATTTCATTCACATTTTACAGAAAAGTACAATTTGCAGAGATTTCTAATGGTTCACAATGATATTTTACAGTTTCAAAAACAATAATAATTGTCATAATATATATTGAAGGAAAGATCTGCCATCACAATAGACGATGTTTGTTTTTGTGAACACTTACATAACTGTTGTCATAAATTTCCAACATCAATCTAATATTGATCCAAAACAAAACTTCATTACATTCTCACGAGAAATGTTTAACTGCGCATGATCATTCAAAGCGTTGAAAGCCATATCTGGACTAAACGACTGCTTCTTTATATCACTCTGACAGCCAATGTTGGCAATCAAATCTAATAAAATGCTCTTTTGGTGCCAATTTATGGCTATTTAGGCCTACAGGTTGAATTGCCAATAAGCTTTCAAATCTACTTTAAGGCCAAACCGCGCGCTTCCTTTAGGCAGCGATTACGTAATGAATGCTACATGTAGAAGCTTCAGTGGACGGTTTCAATTGCCTATTAGCTTCAGGAGGGACACAAAAGTCGATTCTAAATCTACTTCGATGCTTATTGTGTTACTTGGGTGGTTTGCTCCAAATATACCTCGTCCTCTGTCAATGCTGTTGTTGAAGAGAATGGGTTCCTAGATCCTAGAAAAGCTAACCATAGTCCATCCCTCCTGAAGAACTACAAGTAAGTTTTGCAAAATGCATGAACAATAAGCTACGACGAGCGCGGATCTCACTAGTGCAGACTCGCTCAGGAATGTCATCCCAATCTGTATCTGTGAAGTAGGGAAAGTGAGTGTAGGCTCACAGCACTCAGGCCACATGTGACCCATTGTACATCCTCCCGAGGAGTTGTCCTCCTATGTCATCGTCCATCCTGTCCTTCTCAGGAAGGTGGACAGGTCACTAGGAGACATCTCCTTTATATCGGCAGGTGTAGGCCAAGACTTACCGAACACACACTCTCTTATTGACGATAACTCCGGACACTCGCATAAGACATGCCTGACAGTTTCATCTTCCTGTTCACACATCCTGCATAGAGGTGTGTCCACTAGCCCCATAGTATGGAGGTGTTTCTTCAGTTGACAGTGGCCAGTCAGAAATCCTACTGTTGAACGTAGGTTTTTCCTGGAAATCGCCAAATATTTCTTCGGCGCCAGCTTACCAGAGTCGCCCAGGGTGATCCTGGCAAGACTGCACCCTTCGATTCCATCCTATGTCTTGAGTTGGGTGTAACGTTTGGCTTGTTCCGCAATTGTCGAAGTCGTCAGGCCGTAGGTGTCACCGGGTCCTAAAATTGTCAGTCCAGCCTTAAGAATCGGCAATGCGATTATCTTAACTTCTGTCGTGCCCTTTAACCCACCTCATGATCATGATCATGTTATCTGCCGAGGCGCTAGCAGCCCTCGAACTCTCTCTCTCCCACTGATCCCGGAATTTAATGAAAATCCTGCTCTTCTTCTCAAAGAGATCTTATTGGTTCTTCTTCTGCTTCGTACCGTACACACCATCTATATGACTTTTGAATAAGAATTATTTCACCGAATGGTGCTGAGACCTAATCACTTATAAACATTTCTTGTACACCAGGAGCGATGCAATGGCTAGAAAAAGCAAATTACAGGCTCAATACCAACCCATGAATAATGTTAGGCAAACAAAGTCACCAAATATGGAATAGTATCCTATTATGGAATGCCTTCATTTCTCTAAGACTATAAGTATGAAACGCAACACTCGACCATCTTCTGTTTCATTCGGTCTACTAACTATCGCACCCACACCATCGAGTCAGTTGCGCGAATGCTTCACGTGTGGCAGGCGTGTTTTGTTTTGTTGTCGTGCAGAAAATTTTAAAGGTGAGTAATAAACGAGTATTACCAGCTGTTATGTTTGTTCAAAAATTTTTGACAAATGTACACGTTTTTTTTTATTGAAACTAATTATTTGATTAATCTCTGATCCATTTATAATGAACACATTTTTTTTTTCGGAGATTTAGGGTGATGCAAAACTTGTGAATCTATGTGTATATTTTCACACCTAGGGTTGGTTTCAGAAGGGATTTCTGAGGATCTGTAATTTTTTCTAGTGATAAATATAGCTTGTCAGTTTCTAACGACAAAAGAATGTTCAACCAATAAACTAATAAATCATCTACCGTTATTTCCTTTTTCTCAAAATACCAATGATTTTGGTCTAGAAATACAATTCGTCGTTGCGGCATCACAAAGTATCTAAACTATATAATGGTCTATTAGACGTTCATCAACAGAAATTCAATTAATGCATTCACATCCTAATGAGGTTAGAGTGGAAATGTTTGTTGCGAATGCAACGTAATATACTGATGACCTTAATACAGTTATTCGGTATCGGTATTCTCTCCACGTTTCTACATGACACGAGGTGCCACTCAATAATTCCAGACCGACCCCGATATGCTTCAACTACTTATCGTTTAAACTGTAACGATTGACCAATGGGATGCAACATGAACACAAAAATCTTAGGTGTCAAGTAGGTAGATACAGAAATTTGGATATATTCCGGGAGCTGTAGATACCTAGGAGACTTGGGAGATGATCAGTCATACATTTATATGTAGTAATTAGCAGCCTTTAGTTATCAAATTAAAATCTAACACACAAAAAACAAAATCACAAATAAGTAACCAAATATGGAATAGGTATCCATATATGGAATATAAGCATAAATCAACATAACAATAACAAAAATGGACATTAATATATTTAAGATCGATTAAATAAATATAATATATTGTGATAAATAAAAGAAGTAACATAATTACTTGCAAAAGTCACAGATCCAAGTATCAACCTCTGGACCAGCACAATCATAATGTGCCCAGAGCCCACACATCAAGCATTTAATTTAATATTCCATAATTAGACACCGACGACTGTCCATATTTGGATTTTTATACTAGTTCAAACTCTTCTAAATATTTTTTAAAGTCACAATATTTTAATGACAAAAGATCACAAAATGGTGAAATAAACATAATACCGATATACTAAATAGTATAACACTTACGTAAACAAACATAACAGTCGTTTATTACTTACCTTCAAAATTTTCTGCACGACAACAAAACAAAACACGCCTGTCTCACGTGAAGCATTCGCGCAACTGACTCGATGGTGTGGGTGCGATAGTTAGTAGACCGAATGAAACAGAAGATGGTCGAGTGTTGCGTTTCATACTTATAGTCTTAGAGAAATGAAGGCATTGCATATTAGGATACTATTCCAAATTTGGTGACTCTCTTCTAGATTCTGTTGTGCGAAAATTAAATCCTATCACCCTACCCTCTCAGCCCTTCGCAGACTGTTTAAATGCCTAATATTTTCGAAACTATGCAATAAACTTCGCTGGGTAACAAAGCAAATGAAAACTATTGAAGTGAGAGTGAAAATTGGGACAACCCCATTTGACTCAGCAGTGCAAATTCAATGTCCTCCGTGGCATATAGTCAGGGAAGTAGTTGTTGTTGTATTGATTCCTCATGTTCGTAAATGATTAGGTTGGGTTATGCTTCGCTCTTTGCAGAAGAAATTTCGCTTTTTGCAGAAGAAATCTCTGTTTTAGAGTGAGCATTCTTGTACATTGTGAAAAAGGCTAGCTATCCCTCATCCTACAGTATAGTTCTTGCCTTTTACAGAAGAAATTTCGCTATTCACAAAAGAAGCCTCACTTTTCTAGGAAGAAATCCCGTTTTTTACAGACATCTCACGTTTTTGAGAAAAAAAAACTTTAGTTGGTCTGAAAACGAGTATTTAAGGTTGAATTTGAAATAAAATACAATTTTTATCATTACTAATGTAATTGTACCTCAAACATAACATTTGTTTGATAAGAAAACTATCTCACTCTTCAAATTATAATAATGATTTTTGTTCCCAAAATATTTCGGTTGAAAGCCTCTACATATTGCAAATACTGCATTACTGCGAAATTACTCCATCCCTGCGTTTGTCGCTACTCTCATTGGTCGTTTAACATGAATATTATTAGGTAATTTAATACTTGAAATGTGCAATAAAGACTGCGAATGACAGGCCTTACATTACACAACTTCACTATGAGGGTATGTTGTAACTCGGTTGTAACCCACTGGTACTGTGACCAGTGGGTTAACCTGCAGAGCTACAACATGCCATTAAATATTAAGCAGGTTTGAACAGGATTTGAAGAAACAATTACACCCCTTCAGCTTTTATTATTGTTCCAGTTTTTCTTTCTTATATTTATGCTGTGTGAAATTAAAGTCAAAATATTCAATAGGATAAAAATGTCAAAGTTATTGAAATTCAGTACCTTTGATACATAAATCAACCAAAGATTATTACGACGATATTGATGTAATGCTGGAAGTAGCAGGGTTTAAGACATTTTTACAATATTTTTCTTCATCCAGAAACTGTTTGCAACGTTGACCATTGAAATGAAATTGTACTTGTTCATATTAAATTTATGTGGGTAATATCCCTCCCATTCGTAATTCCCAAAATACTAATCATATTTTAAACAAACATAACACAAGATTTGAAGTTTATTTGGAACTGTCTCCTGAACAGTTATTTAATTTTCCATGAAGTACTAAAATAAAATATTCTACATGGTACCCTCCGAAGAGCTTTTTACTTAGCAAACCCCAATAATTTTACAGTTTTCTACCTCTATCTTAGAGATGCAGCTTTTTTTGAAACACCCTGTATGTCCGAAAGTGTACATACAAAGTTCATTATCTAACAACTCGCCGGAAGCTCTACAATTATGAAACAATAAGGACCGCATATCTCGCATATTCCAATACAGCCAATATCTGAGCTGGCAGCAATGAGTGCCAGACTGGATAACTCCTCATTGTCTCAAGTTTCCCATTGATAATTTTGGGTGAGCATTGATTGTTTAACTATTTGCGTTAATATCTAATTTTACCATATTAGATTCGGCGCTCAAAAAGTTGCAAGCTACAGTATAAAGTATATAACTTATTAATATATAATCTTAAAGCCCTTCTACCACTTAGTGGTGAAGGGTGTGTTGCAGCTACTCCTCCGTCTTGAATTTTTGGAACTTTAGTTCTTTACGTCAGGTTATGTTTGAGTGACCGGGGGTCGCGACGCAAAAGATCTGACCGTTGCGTTACGTTACGTTATGCTACGTTGCTTCGTTATGTGCCTTGCTTGCGTGCGTGTGCTCTCTCCTGAGTCTCTCTCTCGTTTACGAAGCAGCGATTCATATGCTTCGGAATCGAACCTAGCCGCCCGCGTGGAAGGCGAGCCTTCTACCACTGAACCACCAATGCTATATTAAAATTCTATGCAAAGCTGGTATTGGCAGTGCTGGTGATCTACTTGAATTTGTTCGGATGAATTTTTACTATTATTTCCATAATTTTTTTAGCGCGATTGATCTTTCTTGTTTATTTACAGCATCGGTTGTCAGGACGGTAGGTTGTGTTTACTGGTTTCTAAGTTTAACACGTCGGTAAGTGATTTACTTACCGTTCAGACGTCTAAAAGTAATAAATAGCATAAAAACAATTTCACCAAAATGCAAAATATATTTTAAACTGATCGAGAAGTATAAATGTCACTTTTGACATTTCGTTCACTTCGAAGAAATATACATTATTTTATTCGGAATTTATTTCAATACGATCGCGCAAAAAATGGTATAAGCATCTCGAACGTTAAGGGTAATTACAACGTGTGCATGTAGATTCCTCTCGTAAAATTGGACAAAATGATATAAGGATTAAGGGGTCTAGCACATTTACTTTTCGAAATACAGGGTGTTGAGATTTTGAAAACTTGAATGTTT
>CAJUYG010001881.1:46767-74441 GCA_910591675.1 Galerucella calmariensis | reverse complement strand
CCGGCGATCTAGCAGGCCAATTTGTAGGACCTGCCCTTCCTATCCAACGATCCTGAAATTCCCTATTTAACCAATTGCGAACATTTAATTGGTAGTGTGGTGTGGCACCATCTAATTGAAACCACATTCCGTTGCGATAATTTTGAGGCACATTTTGCAAAAGGTTTCTAAAATCAAGTTCTAAAAAATTTAAAAATGCAGCTCCATTTACAGTCCCATCAAAGAAATAGGTACCAATTACATAATCACCTATTATTCCCGCCCACACATTCAAAGACCATCGATACTGTGATGTGGTTCTAAATAAATGTTCATTGTGCTCCGAATAATAATGGAAGTTGTGTCTATTTACACAACCGTTCTTATGAAATGTGGCTTCGTCGGAGAATAAAACTTTGTTTAAAGTTACGCTCTGTATTTATCTTGTTTATCAACCATCTTTGTACAGTATTCTTCTCTACGCGCGAAATCACGCGGTAACATTCACCCAGTATCCATATCATATCAATATTTTCTTGAACACTATAATTCTTATTATAATCCATTTTTTATACCTAATACCGATTAAATATAGTAGACGTGATATAATACAAAATTTTATGTTGACAATTAATGCTACAACAAATAATACCTACTGTCATATTCATAGATAACTTGTTTTCTTATTAAAAATTGTGTAAAATATGTTATTTCTCATTTAACGTCAATTATTAAAGTAAATAGTAAAGTTAGATGTCCAAAACCCTATAAGGAGAGCTTCTAACTGAAGAAAAATATACAGGGTGTCCCATTTGAAAAAATTAAGTTATTGCAATTTGAAAACTAGACTATTTGCACGCCATCGGCAAACACCCTGTGCAACAGGTGAAGATGTTGGGTAATTATTGTGGTAGGTGTATGTTTCATTTACATCATAGTAGCCTTTTGGAGGAATTTTTGAAAAAATGTGTTTATTGTGCTAATATTAATTCTGAAGTGCTGTTTTTTCATTAAATCTGCTTATAAAAGGATCCGCCGCCTCGGATTTACAAATTCAAAAAACTACCGTAAAGCTAATATTAAGTAGAATCAGAAGACATAATCGTAAACAGGGTGTTCAATTTAAAAAAACCAAATTAATTTTCATTCCACAAAAATTAGCCACCCTGTATACATCAAAATATTTTACAATTATAGTCCGAGTGACACCGTATAAACCTACAAGAAATCTTGTTGATACCTCTCTTAGTTTCGGTGCTAGAGATCGAGTGGAAATAATTGGCGCACCCTGTATAAAATGATCCCGTTTTTCCTGTCATTTCGGGTCACGTGACCCCAACATGATTTTTTCAAATAATAGTACAACTTTCGATATATCATTCGAAAACAAGTTCAACGATACCACATTTGTCATCATTGTATTGTGCAGTAATAATAATAGGGGCAATTGAATAAGCATCTGTATAAATCACTTCATCAAAAAATGTAACATGACAGGAATTAAGGAGTACAAGTAATAAAAGGAATTGTTTAACTTAATGACCATGTACATTGACACAATGTTCAAACCTTGTTAAAAGATTTCTTGTAATTGATGCTGTAATCATTGCGGATGTTACGGTCCAACATGTCTGTCTTATTTTATCCTAAACCATCTAAATCAATCGGAGGTGTAACATAGACTCGACCTTTAAGTAGCTCCAGAGAAAAAAATCCAAGGGTGTAATATCCGGAGAACGGGTTGGCTACAGAATGGCATCATATCGACCAACAAATTTTTTAGGAAATGTGTCCAGCTGGCCCAAAAAAGTGAGGAGATACTCCTTGCTGCCACCACATTGTTTGCCTTTCATGTAAGGCAATATCTTCAAGTAATTCTGGTAGAGTATTTTGGAAAAAATCTAAGTATCTTTGCCTCGTTAATGTTTTTTAATAAATATAGGGACCAATCGACCGACCGTTAAATAAACCGCACCAAACATTTATTCCTCATATTGTTTGGAAATTGGTTTCGCGCATCCACTCTTGCGACCAATAATGACAATTATGGTGATTAACAATACCATTGTTATGAAATCTACCTCCCTCAATCCATATTTTTTCTAAAAAAGGAAGGGTAATTATTAATATTTAGATACTAACATTTTAGCAATCAAATTAATTCTCCTTTCCGGATCTGCGGGAACTGAACCTTGTGTTAAATGTATTGTATGAGGATGTTATATGTGATTTTTAAATACTCTTTGCATTGAACTCCTACTTATTTGTAATTCTTGTCCAAGAAATCGTATTGAGGTGTGTGGATTTATCTGAAGATGAGCCAAAATATTCATTACATTGTCATTTGTCAGAGTTATTCTATGAGGAAGACGATTACTGTACAAACCTTGAGCATAAGTTTTGTTCGTAAGTGGAAATTGAAGGCATTTTTCACTCATTATTACAGTGTCTCCACAAAAATATGACTAATAGTGACAGTGCTTGATTAAACTTCACCTAACAATAATGAATGACAACCTATGTTGTTGATACGTACTATTATTTCACAGCCACCCAAAATTTTAAGTGCAAAATATTGCTTTGAAAAATTTAATAAAAATAAATAGCTCCCACCACTGCACAATACAGTGATGACAAGTGTGTTATCGTTGAATTTGTTCTAGAATGATATATCCAAAATTGTAATATTATACCGGTTGTCCCATTTGAAAAGATTATGTTGGGGTCACGTGACCCGAAATGACCGGAAAAACGGAAGTCATTTTATAATAAACGCAAGCATCAGTTTCGACTGTCCATATCTGCCTAATTTCATACATGTCATATGAACGGTTTTCGAGAATTTGGACTGTCAAAACGTCGTGGGACACTCTGTTTACAGATGGTTCAAAAATAAAGTGAGGCTTAGGATTTGGAGTTTACTCGGAAGCACTAAGCCTTAGGATTTAGTAGGGAATGGGGAATAATACCAGCGTGGTTCAAACAGAACTGGCTGGTATCTCAATTGCCGCAAAAGAACTAACCAGAAAAAGAATCTCTGGCAAAAACATAACAATCTGCACTGATAGTAGAAAAGTCCTATTAGCCTTGAACACACTACGTGTTATATCGGGGCTAGTACTAGAGTGCCACCAAGATTTAGCTAACGACTTGGCAGATAACAATATTATCCTGAGGTGGGTTAAAGGGCACGACATAAGTAAAGGTAATCGCATTGCCGATTCATTAGCGAGAGAAGCGGCTGGACTGAGAATTTCAGGACCCAGTGACACCTACGGCATAACGAAAATTGCGGAACTAGCCAAACGTTACACCCATGCTCAATCCCTTGAGAGATGGGATGGAATCAAATGATGCAATCTTGCCAGGATCACCCTGAATGACCCTGCTAAGCTACGCCGAAGAAATATTTGGCGATGACCAGGAAAGACCTACGTGCAAAAGTAGGATTTCTGACTGGCCACTGTCAACTGAGGAAACATCTCCATACTATGGGACTAGTGGGCACACCTCTATGCAGGATATGTGAACAGGAAGATGAAACTGTCAGGCATATCTTATGCGAGTGTCCGGAGTTATCGCCAATGGGAAAGTGTGTGTTCGGTGAGTCTTGGCCCACACCTGCCGATATAAAGGAGATGTCTTCTAGTGACCTGTCCACCTTCCTGAGAAGGACAGGATGGACGATGACCTAGGAGAACAACTCCTCGGGAGAATGTACAATGGGTCACATGTAGCCTTAGTGCTGGGAGCCTACACTCACCCTTCCTACTCTACAGATACAAATTGTATATTTTCAATATGTTCGTTACAAATTTTTTTCCATTTTAGCTTAACGTGCCTCGACAGCGCTGGTCATTAGCACAGGAATAGGATAAATAGGTATTTACATAAGTTGAATACCAATTATAACTATTCTTGAATTGGATCTTATGGTAGAGATGAGTAGCAGTCAGAAACTGTTAAACTTTTTTGAACCTCGTGGTGCAGTGGAGCATCGCGGAAAATTGATTGCAGTCAATCAGAATGAGCTTAACGGTCACTATATCATTAAAGCTATGGTAAACGGGACTATTTCCTGAAGACATCAGAAGCCTCTTTTTGCCGATGATACCAGTATAATTGTCAGCGGAATGAACAAAGATTCTTTATCACTTTCTTTTACTACCGTCATGCAAGGCGTATCGGATTGGTTTCTCGCTAACAGACTAGCATTGAACATCGGCAAAACTCAAAATATATCCTTTAACCTATATTGAGACTCTGACGAAGCTGCTATAAATATAGGTCAACAAACTATCACCTCTTCTCTCAACATGGAATTCTTAGGCATACACATCGATAACAAGCTTGACTGGAACTTTCATATAAATCAACTGAATTAATCTCTTAGCAAATATGTATTTGCATTGAGAGCAATAAAACAACATACTAACATATTTGTAGCAAAAACGGTCTATTTCGCTCAATTTCATAGTATAATGCAATATGGTATTGAATTTTGGGGGACTGCTGTATCCGCAGGCTCCGTATTCATGGCTCAAAAAGAGCAACTAGAGCGCTTTTCAACTTAAAATCTAGAACTTCTTGTAGACCATTCTTTAAAGAAAATAGAATAATGACCATGACAAACACTTATATTTACAAAACTTCTTTATTAATTCACAAGCATCAAAATGAACTTCTTACCCCAAATGACAGACATGAATATCCCACTCGAAAACAAGACATAATACCTCCAAACTATAAATATAGTCGCACTCGAAATGGCCCTTTATATTCAGGTATTGAAGTATATAACCATTTACCTTCAGATTTGAAAAATCTTACAAACAAAATATTAAAAAAAAAAATTGAACAGCTACTACATCAGTATGTTTTTTATAATTTCTCAGAATTTTTTCTGACAAATTTCAAATAAAGCTTTTTTTCTCTTTTTTTGTTATTTCCAACGCTTAGGCTGAAATCATTGTGTCTTTTATTGAATTTTTACATGCTTTGTACTCTATATTGTGATTTTGTGGAATAAATATATCTATAGTCAAACGCACTCTTATCGTGCGGGGTTCAAAGGTCACTAACCATATGTATCAAATCAAAAAACACAGAGGTTACCAAAATGTGAGATAACAAATGCCGGAGAGAAGAAGAAGATTATTTTAACTAACATGAAGATAGCTACATAGACGTACCAAGATAGCTACATCATATATTGTCACTTTGAATTGTCAAACTGCCATTTAAATAAAAACTTCGCTGGTGAAAGATTTTTTAGATTCGCTGAAAACTAAATACATATCCTTCTTTTTCCCGTCAAAATTGCATAAGTCTGTCTTATCTATCTTATTTGGAAGTTATGATTAAACGCATTAGAAGAAAACGAAAACGGTGAGTATGTCTTTGTTGAATCGTATGACCCGCACGATAAGAGTGCCTTCGACTATATCTATCTATCTATCTATCTATCTATCTGTGTGTGAGCTTGGTGCTGCTGATTCGGATTCTTCCGATTATGGAGTGCTGTCATGCGCATCAGATATCGCCAAGATTCATGCATCATGTTTCTGAAGTGGGACTTGATATCGGTTGCGAGTTGAACAATGTGTTTTGGGTCCGCAGTTTTGTTACTAGCAATTCCAATGTAATATAAAAGCCAGATAAAAAAGACTGTTAGATGTTAAGTAACGAGAGTGTGATACGTATCGTGTATGTGCTGGACAATTGAGTGGTCAGTGCTTTCTCTGCAAGTGTATTGTTAGATTCATGCTTATATGAACGGTTAGTGAGGTTCATGCTTATATGAACGGCTAGTGAGGTATCGATTATAAGAATATTTCTGATCCAAGAAGGAGAAGTAGGTGAAGGTCAGAGAGAGGTCAGTATCTTCAAGTGAAGAAGTGAGTAATTAAAAAATGGATTTTATAATTTCTAGAGAGTTAGTTGAGAGATTAGTCAATGAAGTGAATGCGAGGGGACAGGATTGAGAGGATTGGAGGATACTGAGGCAGCATATTAGGAGAGGTGTAGGGATTATCGCCTAAGGAGGAGGGTGGTTAACTCGCTTCAATATGAAGACTATAAATAGGGCTAGAGCTCATGGGTTCATGGGTACGACGTTTCCAGTTACGAGAGTCGAAGGCTTAGTTAGCTACTTTGACTTTTGTTGTGAAGTGATATAATAATTTGCAGCTAGCGGAGATCACCTCAGATCGCAAATGTTTTATAGTCAACTGAATAGTCAGCTCATAGAATGTACATCGTAATGTTGAATATGATGTGTTTTTTTCAGTACCTCGTTGGATAAATTGCTTGAATAATAAATAAATAAATAAACGAAATATATTATGATAACATATATAAATTCCATGTTGATTAATGAAAAATCAATAGCTCCTTGTCGTTTTTAATAAACTTCATAACCCAACCTTGAACCTACCATGAAAAATATGCTTATTCCCCTCCCTGTGCACAGTCGCGGTATGGACGTCAATGAATCTATCTATCTATCTATCTTTTGATTTCAAAGGTAATAGTATATACTGAATATAGTATAATACTATGATAACGCCTCACAGAATCTTTGGAGTCATGATTCTACTAATTTTTTTATCATTGAGTGGGATGAGATGAAAAGTGAGAATGCATCAAAAATAAAATACAATTTGTTAGTACAATATTACTACATGCCTGACTTTCCTGCGAAATATCTGTAAGTTCAGCAATCTTGATTTCAAATGTTCAATCAGTTACAACGGTGCAGCCTGCAGGTATATTGTGATATATTTTTGGATTCAGAATATACGGGATTCACGAAGATGATTGTTCTATTTTCTGGAGATTTTCGTATTACCTTGGTGAAGCTGCGAACAATAAGTTCTCGACGTTTTGGATGAGCGGTATGGCAACGTATGAGATATGAACAAATAGAACATCATCAATTCAATTCAAATCATAAGACTTTTTTTCACTATTTTTCAAAATAAAGGACATACTGATTGAAAACCCAAAAATGGAAAATGCATCTTTCCGTAACTATTCCTGGAACTGTCTTTGTTATTGTCAATGATTCCTAAAAATACTCAACATTCAACTCAGGTATTTGATAATAATATCACGAGATATTAATAAGAATCTTGGAGATACTGACCACTCTGTGGTAAAATGGGCGATTGATAATGTACTATCATTCACAATCATATATGCGATGCTATCATCACTAACGCCATTGAAGGCTAAAAAGTGTCATATTACACACCTCCACTCCCCGCCCCCCACTTTCTGCCCTTCAAAAGATTGTGATCTTTAATATTTTTCCCATCTGAGTATTCTGGATGAGTATTTTTCATATTCAAAAATATAACACATTGACAAACATTTCAATATCTATTTAATGGCAAACAATAAAAATCAACAATAAACTAAAGTACAATCGTTTTTTCTCCAATTCGTAGCATTGTTCGTATCATACATTGCCCACAAAGTAGACGGCTTTTTTTGTCAGATTTTTTCTCCAAAATATGCTAAGAGTACACTTGCGGAACTGGTATTCTTCACCATTTTTCATCGCACCACTTCCTATAAAATTCAATAGCGATGCTTATAGGTACTTTTTTCCGGCACCAACCCGTGTGTGTGCCTGTCAAACCAATTAAACTGTTTGATATACTTTTCTAGCAAAATTTTAGATATATTGGTTAATGTGATAAATCAAACCTTACAAAATCTTTACCAATGGTATTGCAAGAATCTCTTAAAAATTAATATTGACAAAACAAAATATATGGTAATATGTAACAACTACCAATATTCACACTTTTTAAATCAAAACTACAACATCGAGGTCGCTGGAAATACTATAAAAGCAGTAAATACAATTAAATATTTGGGAGTTGTCATTGATAAGCGAATGAAATTTAAAGAGCATGCTAATTCTGTAGTTAAATTAATTTCATATAAGTTGAGCTATCTTTTCAGGTGCTCATTTGGATTATCTCGATGGACCAAAAATATTATAGATAATACAATTATTCTGCCCCACTTAAATTATTGTTCCACAATTCTCTATCTTCTGAATCAAAATGAAATAAATTGCTTGCTAAAACTGCAGAATAGGGCTATGAGAATAATCCTGTCATGCTCAAAATACACTCCTATCAAAGACATGTTATGTGCACAGAAATGGTTGCCAATAAAATATTTTTTGGTATATAATGCATTAATATTTATTTACAAAGTTAAAAATAATTTACTCCCAAATTATCTGAACGAAAAAATATGCTATAACTTTAATATTCATGGCTACTCAACTAGAAGCAGGCAACATTTTTTTGTTACCCCAGTAGCTAAGAGTGCTACTCAAAGTTCTTAATTTTTTTAGGGACTGAACCGTTACAATGACCTACCGGAGTCCATTAAATCCATTAACACATTAAATTCTTTTAAAAACAAGCTCAAAGATTATTTAATGAGTCAATATTTAAGTAGCAGCAATGGCTGTTGAGTTATGTCTATAAATTAGGCCTGCAAATCACTTAATTCTGTAATCTTGTTTTTATTGTTTGATTTTTATTTCTGGTTTTGAACTATACAATTTTTGTATTATATTTATTTATGTTTGTATTTATGTTTTATATAAATGTGTTATTATTGTCGATTTATTACCATAATTTTGACATACGTTTACTGTAATATAATTTGTATTGGTATTATTATCATATACAGTTTTGCTTGGATGTAATATTGTAACTGTATTATATTCTATGTTTATATTAGCTGACTGATTTTGCTAAATGAAGGATTTAATAATAATGATAATAATAACAAGCATACCGTAGCGGGGCGAAGACTATGACTGTGACGTCACCGCTTATGAAAGTTAAGAGGAACATAATACCCAAACTAAATTTCAAAAAATCGTATCAGGCATACAGGTATTTTTCTAGAACTGGCTGCATGTACAGCAATTATTGATCTTATACCGTTTATAAGATACGACCTTGAAAATCTTTCAAAATCAATAGTTTTCAAAATCCATGCAGAACAGCCCTCACTAGTGAAAAATTGAACACATTACTTGAATTTCAGCTTTTAATTTTCAATCGTTCAGTTGTAGGAATTTTTTGAAAATTAGTAATATTACCTCGAATATATGGCTCCCTCTGCACTACTAGAAATCAGTGTACAGTCTGAGCGAGAATCGCAGCCGCTCCGGCAAAGCAGGCACGTTGCGGATGAACAAACATCGTTATTGTGAAACAAATAAATATTAGGACCCTGTTGTCTGTCTCATATTATTAGTTTGGTTTTGGACTGTAATTGAAAAGATCAAATATAGTTTGTAAGAATCTTTTTTTTGTATATGTATAAAACTTAATAATTTCAAAACTTGAACAAAAAATATAATCAGCGTTCTATAGTACGAAAGAAACGGACCTCCCTTAAAACTTTTACTTTTCACTTGTTGGGTAAAATTTCTAAGAAAATAAAAACAAATATGCGCCCAAATACAATTTATTATTAGTGGTACTGGGTATTCCCTCAATAAATACGGCTCATGTGTAATTTCGTAATGAAATGAAATATTAGGTATTCTCAAAATTGTCGTTTAAAATATTTTAGTCAGTCTTAGTTTAGTTCTCAGGCAGAAAGGAAATAAAATTTTGACTATAAAAAAATGGGCAACAAACGCAACAGATAAAAAAAACCAGCTTTGTTTTATCGACGGTTAGTTGAATATTTTTTGGTTGAAGATTTTTCAGCTAACAAATAATTTTTGTAGCGTCTAGGTAATTAAAATATGTATGTAGGTACTATGCTCGTACCTTATACAATGGATTATTGAAAATATTTTAATAAATTATTGCTCAATGATCTACTCCTCTCATTTTTGTGAATTAATATTGTTGACCATAAATTAGTTTTACTCGCATTTGAAATATCTATTGCTGTCAAAGTTTATGGTCATAAAATTGAAATACCTACCTTTTTTAATAATAATTTAATTGTTTATTACTGAAACATGATATATTCAAGAAGCCTAAAATATTTTAGGGCTGCAGAATCTCGTTGGCGATTGCGTCAAGAACCGGAGGGTAATGATTACGAAGTAGTCGACCACGTTCCGGTTGAGACAAATAATTTAAATGAAGATAATTTACCAAATTTAGAAAGAGAAAAGGAAATTCCAAACAAACAATTTCCATTATGAAAAACATAATAGAAATTACCGATTTAAATTTATGAAAAACATAATAGAAATTCAAGAATTAAAATTATGAAAAACATAATAGAAATTCTATTTCCATTATCTATTGAGGTTGCCTATCCTGCAGTAATGCGTTTATCATCCGATTTCGGGTACTTTCATTAGAGTAGTATAGGCAACTTCAATACATAATGGAAATTGAATTCCTATTATGTTTTTCATAATTTAAATTCATGAATTCTCATTATGTATTTCATAATTTTAAATCGGCAATTTCTATTATATTTTTCATAATAGAAATTCCTGTATTATTATTATGAAAAACATAATTTCAATTCTTCAACAGAATAATTACGGAATAAAAATGTTTGAAAGAAGAGATATATATTTCTTTCCTGTTTTAAAACGATTTTATTAAATACCAAAACGGCACGCCATATCTACTTATACATCTTATTGTGGATCTAAATTACAGTGCTTCGTACCAAAAAAATATATTTTACAAATTATACTATATAATTACCTATTATTTTGCTTTTTATCCTTTTTATTAAAATCCTATCAATATTAATATTTGTTATAATATTGGACTGGCCTATGTTTCCGTTATAGTGATTGGCCTATAAATAGGCCACTTGGGTGCACATTGTGTAGTTAGTTAATGACACGTAAAATAAAAAGAGTGTTTGAAGTTCTCAAAACTGAGTGTTTTTATTTGTGAAAATATAACAATATTTTATTGACCTTTGATAAATTGTATTTTCTATTTATTTGTAGTTTTTATTAAAGTTGTGTGCACGCGGTATACCAAAGCATAAAATTTCCATTTAGTGGCGTAGTTTAGGACTGACGCTGCCGCTGCCGGTCGCTGCGCTGGTTTAGTATATATTTACTCAGCGAAATCATAGAGTACACCATCTAACAAGAGGCGAATGAAAGCCGTTTTCGTGATCGCAATTTTGTGTGCACATGCGAGCATTAATTAGTATATATGTCAATGTCAAGTCGACACATGGTCGACACTTCCGTTCGTTCGTTCCCGTCAGTTACTCAGCACTCTGTGGTTTGGTTGTCACTGCCTAAGGTGCCTATTCTGTAATTTGTCGTTACGCAACGACGTCGTTACGGTAACGATTATTATGTTAACGATAATTTTTCAGAGCTAGATTCTGTAATAATGTTGTTACGTTAGAATCTAGGGACAAAACATAACGATGATATTTTCACAATTTTATAAAGGTTGGTATAATTTTTGACATCTGTAGCTGTTTTGTTAGGTTAGGAAAAGATTTTTGATTGACATTCACGTAAATTTTATTATGGAAAAGGACGAAGTTAAAAGTCGGTCCATCAAGACAACAAGGTCACAATATATAATGTATTTGGATGAATTGAGTACAAATGAAGCCTTCAGGGACAACAAATTTATCGGCTAACGTTAGATTGTGATGACCCATTTAAGTAATCTACACCCACAGATTTTTGATAGCTCCCATGAGCTAAGAAATGAATGGTTGTGAAAAACCTTACTATGGGAGGTGTTCTAGTATTACGACTACCATGATTCAAATAAGGCAACAAGTCCTGGAATAATTCATAAGCAGCTTCACTGTTTACTCAATACATCTGCCGGAACACTTCCTCAGGCAACTCAAAGGGGTTACTTCGGTCTCTTAAGACACGAAAATTAGTCCTTCGTGTCTGTCTAAAAATATTACATGTGTATAGTTTAGATTATTTTTCAACCGTTATATGAAATTATTTTCTATTCAATTCATCCAAAACAATACGTAGCCGTTGATCCATCTTAAATAAAATATGATCTTTGTATAAGGAACAATGTTTTTAAGATATTGAAAAAAAAACACAACAAACCTCTTAACCAAAGACTTGCTAACCCGATTACGACTGCTGCATAGCTGACGTTCGTCAACGACATAATATCAGCCCTTTTGTCGTTATCTCACAGCGGTCGTTACGATACTGAATATATAAAGTCGTTCAGTAACGATAATCGTCCACGAACGACATCGTTACTAATTACAGAATAGGCCCCTTAGACTAACTATTTTATCATTTTTCCATTAAAGATAGGTCGAAGAGTAAATAAAAATGAGTCCGGTAAAAGCTTTTACCGGACTATCACAATATTTTCCTGTCTCGGTCCGACAAAATGAGATTTTCTGACCTGAAAATAAACCGGAAAGTACTAATTTCTGGCCGGTTTTGGAAAAAAACTATTGGTAATAACAATATGAATATAATATTATTTGAGATTGAATTATCATGCTGGTAGTTATTTGAGAAATATTTGAAGTTTTCACAAGAGATGAAAACAATCTTGAAGTGACAAGAAAAGATATGAGGCTAGTATATATTCAAATAAATAACATAATTATTAGGTACTTGTTTTTTGTTTTGTTGTTATTTTCAATTCTATACTTACCTACTAACCATTTATAATTTATTGAAGTCTATAACTCAAATGTCATTGATACTTGTTCCATGTCAAGCCTAATCCAAAATTCGAATTTTGACGTCAAATTGTAACCAAGATACAGTCAATCACGGTAAAGCAATGAGATAAAGTATGCATTAGATGAATAAATGAAACTTTAATTTATAACGTGAATTGAAATAGTGATAGAGTGTTGTGGGCGGACTTGTCACTGACTTCTACTTGTTTTTATTGTTTCAGATGTGGTCACGGTTTTAATCCTCCTGTGTTAAGACAGTATCTTCACAAGGATATCAGCGATAAAACTGATGTTATTTTTAATCTTCGCTTCTCATCAAAATTAATTATGGCACTTCAAATGAAAATTGAAAACAATAAATCATTTTCCTAGTTTATCTTATATGAACTGTTACATAAGTTTTTACGGATCGCTTGAAATAAGGAATTGAATAGAAACATATTTTGAGCATATTTTTATCTCCATCTACGCTCACGGTTATCCAATAAAACAAATTATTTATTTAAATTGCAAGACATCTTGAATAGAGTGAGTTAATGTCAACTTCAGGAAGTCGATACAAATGATAAACAGAATCTAGAATACCAATGATCATCCTTTGAATATCGCGGACTAGTATATGTTAGGAGAGGAGTTTCTTTCGGAATTTTTATTAGAGCAGCCCATTATATTTTCAAGTTTGGGAAAAATTATATGAAATTTGCACGATGGTTTTTCCATCCCGTGAGCACAATTTGCGTACATGGCGACACTGAGAAAAGCTAGTAGCTCAGTGACTTCTCAGATTTGGATGAGCGGTTAATCTATAAATATGAATAACACAAACAACAAACTTCAGCTCAGCATATAAGACCAGTGTACTGCTAACAACTGATGAATGGGACACACGCTATTGTTTCTGTAATAATGGTTGACCATTTGGTCTTGTTGGTTTATTAATTAGGTGATATCTTACTTGAGAACAATTTTGAAATATCTAAGCTTCCTCTTACAATCCAAAGACCCGTGAGCAACATTGCTTTGTCACTCAAAATTTTTCATGACATATGAATTACATTCCTGTCGTGGAAATGATTGGATCCAGTGAAAGTATCTCTGGAATTCGGAGTCTATTATTCCGAGGATATCAGAATCAACAATATGATTTTCTTATAAGTGTTAGTAATGACAAGAATTAAGAATACCTTCTTACTCCTGTAAGCAGTAGCTGGAATGCTACTGGAAGGTTGAAATGAAAACAAAAAAGATTGTGGTTCGATTTTTCGAAAAATGGAATATTGAATATATCACAAGAAGCATACAAAAGTTATTTTTTCCACTACACACTGTGAAGTTGACAATTATTGCTTTTCCTAGCCAACTAAGGAGTTAAATTTCTCTATTAGTGGTTAATAATTTTTTTTATCACAAACCTAGGTCAATAATAGACAAAGTGAAATATTTTGAGAATTCAGGGATAGTAGTTTGACAAAAACTTGTGCAACATAATTTTGTATACCCAGGAGATTTGTCTATAACATATTTGCTGATTGAAATTTCCTACCAAGATAAAATTATTTGAATAAAAGTGCCATCAGTTTGAAATTCGCACTCAACCAAGAATGACTGATGACATAACGAGTAAGTTTATAATATATCGAGAACAGCAGTGCGATCACGAAAACTCGATGCGAACAGTCCACTCGATGCGTGTAATGGTATCGTAAATGCAATTATCGTTTTAAAATGGCGTACTCGATTCGAGTTGATCATTCGTAATCCCACTGCTGATTAGGGTACCTGTCAGTCAGATGACGGGTTAAACGCTTCTCGTGGTGGGTTTGTGAATATTTTTCAATGTTTGTTTTACATTTGGCTAGTAGTGGAAAATATTGTTTGTCCACGACCACCTAATAATAAGTCAATATTTCACCTCCTAACTAAAGGTATATGGTACCCATATATCAACTGTCGTGAATTATGGTTCATAATACACTGTAGTGTAGTGTATTATGGTTCATAATTCACGACTAGAGATGGGGGTACAATATGAAATAAACTATTAAATCTATGTATTTTGTTCAGGAAATTTGTTTCTGACATATATCGTATCTATAAAATATTGTAATTTTTAGTATTGATACTTTTCATAACGATATTTTCTAATATTAAGTATTTTAAAACAATATATTTATAACGGTACGTTGTATTGATACTTTCTACAGTATCGCCCATCCCTATATATGACAAATTATTTGAAGTAGCTGCCACAACATTTTGAGGTTAGTAATATGCCAAATCGCTACTGACTTTTATTTATTGATAAATAAATTAAGTGTCGTGGACAAAGTATAGTATTCTACTCGCAATTTATGGCCATAATTCACTTGGGTGACAAACGTCACCCATCGTGAATTATGGCTATCATAAATTGCTCGTTTAATAATATACTATTATACACCATGGTGGTGGACCCGTTTATAAGCTCACCTTATTTCGAAATTTGCGAAATAATTTTAGTGCTTGGTGTTTAATATACTATTTGAAATGATGTTCCAATCATAAAAAAAACCTAAATAAATTTACAATGTCATGATAACAAAGGTGATTTATTTATCTCAACTTTGTCTCTCCAACACTAGTAGTCCAATTCAAAATATTGTATTAGGACACAATTTCACCTATTCAAACTTCATACCATATTTGACGGTTTTATTGGTATCGTTTCGATATTTTTGGAATCTTGGAAGCCAATTTAGGTAACCTATTGTGGATTGGAACTATTATCTTATCACACAACAAAAGAACTTGATCGAATAGCAGTTGACACAAAAAGTCAATAAGTAATGAGTGTAAAAACTTCAACATAGAGAGGAGAGATTATCAAACCAATCCAAAAAACTTATAATCTCGAGATCCCTGGAAGTCTCACGATTGCTGAGCACCAAGAGTTTTTTACTAATATTTTAAACATTAATATAAAACAAGTTACCTTGGGCTTGGACATGAAAGACAAAAAGTCAGAATTTTGACATTAACAATATTGAAACAGCTGCGAACAATATTCAAACTGAGTCAATTAGGACAGATGATTGAAATGATCTTCGTAGAGAATGTTCACACATTTTTTGACATTAAAATACAACTTTGATTTTTAGTAACAAAATAAAAAGACAAATTGAGACAACAAATATAGGTACCTGTTTATTCTAGATTCTAGATCATACCGATATCCATTCAGGAACAAAAACCAAGTTCAATGTTAAATAAAGGAAATGTTAGATACCAATGTGAACAGGAAGATGAATTTGTCAAGCATGTCTTCAGAGAGTGTGTGTTCGGTAAGTCTTCCTCGAAAGAATAGGATGGACAATGACCCAAGAGGATAACGTCTTGGGAGGATGTACAATGGGTCACTTGATAGCCTAAGTGCTATGAGCCCAAAATCACTACAGCTACATTATAAGCAAGGGTAGCAGTTTATTTCTGAAAATAATGAAATAATAGGCCTTATGAATGAAAATGAGCACAACCTTTTACTTGCAAAACATGAAACAAATACTATATAGTTTCATCTTGTTCATCTTGTTATGAATAAAAAGTATGCTTCGCTTACTTAGTTTAATATTTGCTCCAAAATTTTCGTATCTTGTTAGTGGAAGATGCACCTTGCAATAAAATGGTCATAAAATGGCAGAATTTGTGAATTTACGGGCACAGAAGCAATACTAAGTGCGAAAGGAAGCTAATTGGCGAGATTTTGGATATTTTCAAAGATATTGAGAAAAAAAACAATGTAAATTGGATGGCAATGTACTTTGGAAGAAAATTTCGAAAGAAGAGGAGGCGCTCTTCCTTCAAATCATAAAATGAAGGTTTTCTTGCGACATATTGCCAATCCTGGATTTCAGATGGGTGTAGCAGAAGAATTGGGAATCACTTAGTCGACTCTTTCGAAAACAATTTCATTTGTAATAAACAGAATAGTTGAAAAGTCCCATTTATGGATCAAATTTCCGTCAACCCAACCCAAAATAAACGTTGCACAGCAAGCGTGGCAATCAAACTATCAGTTTTCAATTGCTATTGGAGTGATTAATTGCACTTACGTTCAGGTTTTGAAACAGAATCAACACGGTGATGAATACATCAACAAAAAGTTCTACCTATGGTCGGATTCTCCTCTCCATCCAATAATCCATGTAAAATGTTTCCCACTGCCTTAAAACAATTTTTTCATTGCCAGATTTGTTCTTGTCAACCTTATTTCTTAGTCTCGTTTTCATGTTGTTTACTTTCTTCACTAGCTGCTAAACGTTTACTGGCTTTCCTATTTTTCGTTCTATTTCTGTAGCTGGATGTTTTGAGGCCTCGTTTTTTTCTTATTTTTCATACGTGGAATTTGTGATTTGGTGAGGATATCAGGTCTTTTTTGCAATTGCGTTGCTACTAGCGGATTGATACATTTTTCTTCGTCATTCCCCTCGTCTGAAGACATTTTAATTACACTCTCAATCAAAACACGGTCAAATTGATACAGACGTAACCCGACTGTTTGCGAGCTTCGACACGAATGACCAGGCAGTCCATGCACAAAATAAATGCTCATTTTATAAAAGCATGAGTTGAGCAAATCATTATTCATATCCACTCGAGTAGTTGCTTATACTCCGACCTGTTACTCTAACCTCTCGCTTGGAGCGTTTGCTCAGACTCATGAGCATTTGCCTTCTTTTTATTCATACGGCCCAATTGGACATTCAATAAAATAGCTGATAATAGACTCTCAACCATTGAGTTCGAATGCTTATCTCAAATAATTATGTAACTTGCAGCAATACCTATTTGAATAAGAAAAATAATCGTTTTATAGTTCATCAAAAAAACAATTCTCCTCCAAATGAATGTTAAATGAAAATCGATGGCGGCAAGTGCCGTCGCTATGATAACTAAACAAAAGTTATCAATGATCAGACAAATTAATCCAGTGGCGTAACTATAAATATTTGAAAAGGCCAAAAATCAAATTTTCTCTACCCTATTTTTTCTGGAGTTCGTGGGCCCACTGATCTTTAGTGATTCACTATATTTTGCACATTTAACCATTCTCGAGAATTTGTTGTATACTAGTGCTTGAATTTTCACCTAGTAAATTATAGTTGACTTCTTGCATCTTTGAGTGAACCTTTTCAAATGCGCTCCTGGTGAACCACTTTGACTCCATACATTCATAATATCCTTGACGTCACTTTTTTAGTTAGGTCGATTTCAAGTCCTCAACATTGGTGAAAAGTAACTGCTTTTAACAAGCTCGAGTCTTCAAAGGTTGATTGAGCAGAACCGACCCTACATGTGTTTTTCCATGAGCTCCAGGATTTTCGGTATTCAAACTAGGTATTATTCCCAGGTATTTATTAAAATCACCCGTATAATGAAGACGTTTATCTCGGACCTGTATTATAAAAGGTTCCGGAGACACATCCGAGAGCCATTCTTATCGAGATAACTGATACACAGGGTATATTTGTAAAAGTCGTTAATGTAATGATACATGAATCGTATGGTCATTTGCCTATTTTTCAGGCTGTTCCATAGACGTGTGTAGCAATTCATGAATATTTTGGGTATTCCGACTGACTTTGTACAAAGTATTCGATAATACCTACCTACTTGAATATTGAGTATACACCAAAATACAATTATTTTCTCCTTGAGAATATTTGGCTGTGGGGGTTTCTTGCCTACAAACAGGAACACTTTGGTGATATCATTTGTGAATGGATTTAATGTGAACATTTTCTTCAAGCCACCACTGACTAACCAAAAGTAGTGTGTACGGTGTGCAGCCGTGGGCGACTTAGTTGGCAAGACCGCTCCTTTTTTGTGTGGGCTATTTCTTCCGGTGCTAGACACTGCATACTCACAAATTGTTACTCTGACTTCACCACTTGTGTTATATCAGGTAATAAACAAACCTACTCTTGTTGGACAATAATGAGCTGCTACATTTCTACAACACATCAAATAACCTTGATGTGTAAAAAAATAATTAAATTATTTCACTATAAGCGTTTAAAAACAGAGATTGGGAAAAATTACTTAAATACCACTCCATGGAAAGTAAAGTTTGATCATGGTTTCCATTAGTTCTTCTAGTAAACGGATAATTAGCTTGTTTACAAAAACTAAATATCCATATCATAATAATGATAGTAATGTTGTTATCTTCTGTAAGTTCCTTGTGGCACTATTTATTATTTTTGTCAAATTTTATTAAAGTCCATTCATAGTCGATCACATCTCTGGTAAAATGTGAAATAATAGTTATTTTTATGTACCAAGGCAGTGAAGTGATTCTTTATCGGACAAGTCTGAAATTATGAGACGAGCGAAGCGAGGTGAATAACAGGCGTGTCCGATGAAGACACTTTACTGACGTGGTGCATACAAAATTTTATCGCCAACTGCTCAGAATTCAGAATATAAAAAACTGAGGTATATTTCATAGCATTTTATCATGACCAAGTAAACAGCACATATAGAACGAATCTACTTATTGTTTGTTATATTTAAATTGAAGGTACACTCTGAAGCATTATAAAAGTTAATTCCTGGAGTCAAAGAAGTTCCAACAATATTTTGTTATAAATAAATCACAAGAAAACTATTTTCGAGCCGGAATAGGGAGAAGCGTGACACTGACAGATTATGATTTTCGAGTAATGTCAAAGACACAAATGTAAACTGTTTGTTCACTTCCGGAAATCAATCTGCTAATTGACGGTTTTTCTGACGGTTGGCGATAAAATATTTTATTTTATGTTGTTACTTTTTTGTGTATGATTATTTTTGTTTTCATTGGAATAGTTGTTAATCGATACATACTTCAATACACAAAATCACCAAACTGAGTCATACATATTTTGAAAACAAAAATAATCATACACCAAAAAGTAACAACAAACGCGTTTTATTAACAACATTTCCAAAATAAGCGGAAAAAAGCGCTATCCCAATAAAAACCGTTCCTGGAACGTGCACTTCACTGGATTCCATTTCTAGTAGACTATCATATCTTTGGAATGTCATAAAATAAAATATTTTATTTCACATTTCACCAGAGATGTGATGTACTATGAATGGACCTTAATAAAATTTGACAACAAAGTTTTGTAGTCTTAAGCTTCAAAATATTATTGATTGTCTAGTTGTCATATTTTTTTTCGTTGTGTCAGATAGGGACCAAAAATTATTTTATCATTAGTTAATCTTGACAAAGGTAGCTGGAACGCTACCGAAACGTCGAAATAAAAAAATAAAAGACATTATTGTGGTTTGATTCCCAAAAAATAAGAGAAAAAATAGTAATGTTGTTGTAATGAATTCACAAATGGAGAAACTTCACCAAAATCAGTTTAAACTAACAAAGATACCCAACAGAATTTATGGACAAAGAGATTAGGAATATATAGAATTTCTTATTGTTAACATCCAATAAGTGATAATGTTAAGAATAATGATAGACATGTGGACCAAAACAACATCCTGTCGGAAGAATAGGAAGGATGCGGACGGGATCACTAGGGCTGCAAAGAACAACTTAACTTATAATTAATTCAGTAATACTGAAACAGGCACAAAAGGAAAAGCGCAACAGCCACACGGCTTTCGTGGATTACAGGGAAGCATTTGATAACGTTCCTTCTCCTTGAATCTTGTAGGCCCTGATGAGGAACTTGAAATCGTTACAGACTAGCAAACAGGCGGAGTGGGCCCAGCAATCGCTTCATGGTTGACATCGTCACGACCCCAATCAACCCCATAATATCGACAAAGGAGCATCAAATAAGTGGCTCTATGTGACTCTATATTTTGAAATTCACAAACAGTGTAACAGGTATGACATCCTTCTGCAGATCGATGTATGTATTTTTGTGAAGACCCAATTTGGTGAGGCTGTCTTTTGGAGTTTGGGGATTAGTCCCGTATATGAAACAGTCGTTGGCACTAGGGTAGGGAATCTCTGAACGAGCGAGGGTACTGCCACCTAGGGAGTTGGAGAATATACTAAAATTGCGGATTTAATGAGAACATGAAGAGAACTGTAGCGCCGTTAGAAGATACTTCCACTAACTTCCACCCACAGTCCTCTATCCGCTGTTTAACCTAACCTAACAACAAATGCTTAAGACGATTTTGCCGGTTAGTAGTACTTACATAATTTTCCAAATTATTGTTCTTCGTTATTGTATATAAGTAGGTATATAATATTTGGTTAAGGTCGACAGGGTGGGTTAAGCTAGTTTAGTTTAGTGTGGACTTTTTTATATCAATAGACAGTGGCAACAAAATGCATAGTTATATAAGGACTGTAGTGTGAGGCAGTGTGAGGTGCACAAGGTAAGTTTTATTTTTATAATATAAAACAT
Source organism: Galerucella calmariensis (assembly GCA_910591675.1). Taxonomy (NCBI): domain Eukaryota; kingdom Metazoa; phylum Arthropoda; class Insecta; order Coleoptera; family Chrysomelidae; genus Galerucella; species Galerucella calmariensis. Next base: position 53,373 of record CAJUYG010001881.1, on the reverse strand, counting down.
GTTCAACTAACTAAAAAGTGACGAAATATTAAAGTAGTTACTCTTTCATACAGCTTTAAACTTCCCAGCCATGAAAAACAACATTCGGTTTGGCTGGAAAGAAGAGGAAACCACCTTTTTGGATTTAATAGGGCAAAAAAATTGGAGAATATGCCCTCGTCACTTTGACCTGGACTGCTTACTAAAAAAAGTAGAAGGCGAGGCATGGTATTGAAAAGGGTTTCTTTGCTATCCCTGTTTTTGCCTGGTGAGTAAATATTTTTATACATATATTTATTGAATGTTATTAAATGGGAGTATGTTTCACAGATTAAAATCCGAAGGAGGGATCTCATTTTTTGTTGCCCACTATAGTGCCTCACAGGTAACAATTCCTGAGCAAAATAAAGGTATTTATTGTCATAAGTTTGAAATAATTTTACTCATTTTAACATTCTGTAGATACGATGCGATCAATTAATTATTTCCCACTTGGGAAAGTAAAAATTCCAAGGAAAACCTATGAGAGGAATTTATTTGATGAGTTTTATGTAACTCGTTATGTTACAATTTTTGCAGTCGTACAATGTACATAAGAAAAAATGAACACATAATTTGTATGTTATAGATATTCCATCCACTAACCATATGTTTGAGGAGGAAGGATTGCAGTGCATTAGGCACTTATACAATGGTATGTATGTTATAAAATTTCTTCTGTCTGTTCCTTTTGTTGTATTATTTGGTTTGTTTAATTCCCATCAAAAACCAACTAAATAACATATTTTAAAGTATTATATAAGTGAATAAATAAATTGTCCACAGATACTGCTTTACCTCACAGAAGAGATAAAACCATCATTTCTCGAAGAAATGTAAGTAGGTACAAACATTTTTCAAGTTACTTAGCTGTGTTATTAGCAAACTGTGGATGGATGTGTTTTTATGTTTTTTTTCTTATTATTCATCTGCCCACAGAAACAGTTGCTGATAGAAAAAACTATTTTTTGATTTGAAAAATTGTTATGCTTTATAGGTATATATTTGGAATAGGTGCATTTGACAATTTACTTATATTACTTTCTTTATTCGCAGTAGCCGAAGCAGCAACGAAAAAAATTTCCACAGCACAGTGACCCTCATAAAAACACTTAAAGCACACAAAACACAATGGAGACAGACATGATCACTTACTTGATATAATTATAAACATTGTATTTTTTTATTTTATTAAGGAAGTGAACTGTGTTTTGAGAGGTATTGACATGAGAGTGATTAACAGAGATGATCTATTTCAAATAACCCATAATGAATATCTTGAACGCCGTGAGATACCAGAAAGGAGACCATTAGGAGTTATTTTGAAATAGATCAGATTGATGATCAGTCTTTTGTCAATATCATTCAAAAAATATGTCAGTATAGGTTTTCTTTCTTATGTTCCTTGTATATTCATTATTTTATTGGTACTTTTTAGTATGATTTCCCTCTTTAGCCCATTTTTCAATTATGGATTTACTAAAATTTATTTGTTTGAAAACCATACCGCCTTCTCCTATTTCAGTGATTATTGATTTTTATTGAATGTTTGTGATTTTTTAACTTCAATATGTTATATTTGAGTATTTTTGTACTCCACAATATGCATCTTGTTGTGTATTTCAATTATAAAGGTGAGAGGGTCACTGTTCCATTGTTCGTTGTACTTTGCCTCGTTCCCTGATCACTGATAACAATTATAAACTCATGAATGCTTCTTACTTTAAAAAATCGTTTTACCTTATATCGTATGCGATTCAAAATAATTTTATACATTTATTGTTCTTCCTGTTTGTCATTAAAAGATGTAAAAAACGTTTTATTGGCTGTGTACTCTTTATTTTGAATAAAATATATAAACTTGATGATAATTGCTTCATTTTTCCCACTCCAGGCATTATATGGTCCATTTTTTGACATTTTATTTAATTTAACTTGACTATTTGATTGTTATTATATCAATCAAAATGTTAAGTTACTTTGAATTAAATATCAAATAATGGACCATAAATGCCATATTGCAATAAAAATGGAATCAGAGTAATTTTGTATATGGCGCCAGCCGCGAAAAACTGTAAATTTACAGGAATCTTCTTTTTCCACTGTTAGTGGAGATCAGAACCATGTCAAATGTGTTAAAGTTTCATTTTCCGACTCTCAAGGTGGCGTCACTAGTAAAATTAATTCGTCATATGAAGCGCCACGGGTCAGATTCCCATATATCAGTGTTATATTATCTATGGTCGGCACCACCTCTATTTTCTCTGCATGCCACATCTGTCCCACCTCAATTGCAAGATATCGGTGTATTTAGCAATTTTCCCGTTGTATTTGTCTAGAATAGTGTTATCACTGGGTACAACAGCATCCACCTAGAGGACCGAGTTTTTTTTACGTCCATCGGTGATAATTGACCTATCGTAGTATAGTCTAAAATCAGCATTCCCAAGGACCGAATGCGGATGGTACTTGTAATAAGGTATGTAGGTGTTAACTTATCCAAATTTGTTGGCCAACTTCTGATGGATGAAGTTGATTGTGCCTGTGTAGGTAATCAATGTTAGCTAAGGCTGAACATCCCTGTTGTGTTGTATCGTCTCTGCTGTTTGTTGACACCTTCTGCACTTGTCCGAAGCGATGTTTGGATCTCTTATGACAAATTTCTTGTAATTGTTGGTATTAATTACTTGGTCTTGAATTGCCATCATGAATCCTCCTGTTCCTGGAAATAATGTTCCATCAGAGTGCCACTTATTTGATGCTTCTTTGTCGATATGGGGTTGATTGAGGTCGTGATGATGTCGACCATGACGCGCTTTCTGGGCCCACTCCACCTGTTTGTCAGAGTCTGTAACGATTTCAAGTTTCATATCAAGGCTTACAAGATTTAAGGGGGAATAGTTTTCATCTGCTTTTAAGACCATCTCATGCAATTCAGATGTTTCATTCAGCCTTTGCAATGAAGAATGTTTGGAGTTTAGATATTTGTTTGTTATGTGAATTGAGTATGTCCACTAGACCTCTACCTCCCTCTCTTCTTGGTAGTGTTGTCTTGATAACTGATGAAGCACTTCGTATTCTGTTCGTCCGAATTAGGCCAAAAAGTAACATTGGAATGGAATTTAGGTAGAGTCCACCAGGCTGATTGGCTATTTAAATAGAGTCGGGTGGAGAATGTAACCTAGATTTAGAGGACCACAAGGGATCTGAGAAGGTCGCAGTATAATAGGCCGATCAGTCACCTCATCAAATCTAATCCAATCTATGATACGCAGTATTCCACTTAACATGATGCCGCAAATACCTGACATACAACCTCAGTCTTCAATGTACTAACCATTTCTGTTAATTTATTCCGATTTCCAATGTTTCACGTGAATAAAATTCCACACATTCACATCACATTTAAGATATGCAGTTAGTGGAGGATTTTTTCCCATTTTTTATTTACTTTTTGTCAGCAGTATTATTGTATTAACAGGGACAGGAACAGGGACAAAAATAATCACAATCCAGATTTTTTTGATCATGCCGTGATCATTGAAAGTGGTATGATAAGATTGAAAAAATCAACGGTTAGACTGATTTCTATTGCATTGTAAAAAATAACATATTTATCATTAAAATATATACATTGGGATTTTCATAATAAAATTGTTTGTTTAGTTTGGAAGCATTTTTTAGTCGGTCACTTCATGGGCCCACGATGATTATTATGTAGTACCTACTTATTAATAGCTGATTGTCTTCACTTTGAAAACAAGTTTCATCACAGAAGAACGTGCCACACATGAAGCAAAAAAGAACAATTACCGTAATTAGATGAACATAACCTGGTGCGAGTTGAAAATTCGATTGATGATTGTGAGCTTGTGTCTGGTCGAGTTGATCGTTTCTGATGTTATCTACAACTCTATGTAGGTACTTGTACCGATCTGATTACAATAACAAATTCGGAACATGTTCGTTCTTTAAATTGCTACAATGATTTCGTAGATCTGGGAACGTGAAGTTCAAAAACCGTCTAAACTATCGCCAAAGAATTAGCATCGGGCAGCGTGGGCTCAAGTATACCAGTGGCGTCAGTAGTATCATAATTTTAAACTGCTATTGATCAAAATTCATCTATATACAGGGTGGGGCAATCTTCTGACATCGGTGGATTACATCGTTGTGGTGAGAGATAGAACTTCATAGTTTTGTGTGAGCTAATACAGTTACTAAGGGCACATTTTGGAAATACTTTCGATTCTACAGGGTGTTCCAAAACCACGTAGCAGCACAAACTTACATTTTTTTAATGGAACGTACTATATTTTGTTCAAGAATCGGAAACATCTCACCGAGAGCGTTACAAAAATATAGCACTCTAATATATTATAAGGGTGTTTTACAAAGATATGGCCAATTATTAGCAGAAAAGACCTCCTTTTTAACAATCTGCAAAACAGTAAATTATAATAAATCAACAGGTCTTTGTATTCAAATTCAACATATCATTGGCTGTGCTCAGTATTAATTACTTTTTTTATCTGTGGCTTCTTTAATACAGGGTGAACCAGAACGCAAATCAAGCAATATCTCAAAATTTTTAAATGAATCACCCTATAAGTCTTTTCACAATTTGTTAGTACAATTAATAAACTTTCAAACGATGTAGTACACTTGGGGCATGAGTTAATGGAAAATCGTAGATATTTTATGATAATAGTCAAAAACAAGTATTTTACGTACACAAATTAAATGGTATTGATATTTTACATGCAACCTCTTGTAAATTTTTACATGCAACCTCTTGTAAATTTTACCATTTCTAAGGCATACATTTCAATCGTAATTTTGGATGCATCTACAATATCTAATCAATGAAATAAAATGTTTGCTAATACCGTAAGTACCTGGAATTACCAAAAATTTCATATTTATTCATGTTTCACTTTCAAGAATTGTTATTATAGGGTGAAACATAATCAAGCCATATTTTTGATTATATCAAGTGGGCTACTATCAAAATAGTATCTACTAAAAAATGTCAAAAAAATATTGCTGTATTCTTCGTTTGTGTTGTGGAAGTTGATTCAAACACAATAGTTAACTTGTGGTTCCAACAAGATGGAGCATCTGTATATCACGTTCGTTGTGTACGTCGGTGGATAAACAGACCTTTTACCGACAGGTGGATAGGACGTGGTAGACCAATTTCGTGGCCTCCTCTATCTCCAGATCTCACACCGATGGATTGCTCTTTATGGGGATACATCAAGCAACTTGTGTATCAAACGGAACCTACTACCAGAGAAGACGTGAAAGGATTCGTAACGCATTTTCCACAATAACTCCAGCTATGTTGGAAAGAGTAAGATCCTCGTTTTTGAAAAGAATTGTATGGAAGTAAATGGTCGCCATTCTGAACACTTAGTATAAACTCCTATACTTTTTATAGAATGTCAATGTACATTTATGTAAATGTGAGTGTTCTTATAATGTTGGTTTTCAAAATTGTTAGTTTTTGGAAAATGGAAAAATTTGGAAAAGAAAATACAAGCTTGCATTTTACACAACTAAGATATACTGTTTGTGATGAATAATTATTTCGTAAAGACTACAAACTGCTTTTATATTTATTTGTACTATAATGATGGCATCAGCCTGCTTACAGTAAACAATAGTATATTGTGTATCAAGAACGGTAAGGGTTGTTTACCGGTCGACGGCAATGTTGCTGGAGACCGGTATTACCCTTAACGTTCAAAATGCTAAAACCATTTTTTTGCGCGATCGTATTGAAATATGAGAATTTCGAATAAAATAATTTAAATTCCTTCGAAATGAACAAAATGATCAAATGTGACATTTATACTTCTCGATCAGTTTAAGATATAATTTGCATTTTGGTGAAATTGTTTCCAGCAATTTATTACTTTTTATATTGTTTTATTCGATTCTGTTGATCAAAAAAATATAAATCTTCTTATTTTTTTGCTCCTTTTGTGTAATGAATGGAGTAATATATTTTTGCGCGATCGATCTTTTTTGTTTATTTACAGCATCGGTTGTCAGGTCGGTAGGTTGTGTTTACTGGTTTCTAAGTCTAACACGTCGGTAAGTGATTTACTTACCGTTCAGACGTCGGTAAGTAAACTACTTCTTAGCCCTACATACATTTAAGTGGTCCTAAATAATATATTACTTCATTCATTACACAAAAGAAACAAAAAAATAAGAAGATTGATATTTTTTAATGAACGGAATCGAACAGAACAATATAAAAAGTAGTAAATAGCATGAAAACAACTCCACCAAAATGCAAAGTATATTTTAAACAGGTCGAGAAGTATAAATGTCACTTTTGACATTTCGTTCATTTCGAAGAAATTCAGATTATTTTATTCGAAGTTCAAATATTTCGATACGATCGCGCAAAAAATGGTATAAGCATTTCGAACGTCAAGGGTAATAGCGGTCTCCGGTCGACCGGTCTCCGGTCTCCGGTCTCCGGTCTCCGGTCTCCTTACCGTTCTTGATACTTAATATACTACTTAAGCTCCAGATAAAGAAAATTTAATGATTAAGGTAATTTACAAGGTT
>CAJUYG010001881.1:25844-41767 GCA_910591675.1 Galerucella calmariensis | reverse complement strand
GAACACTAACAACTGTACGGAAATATCATTTCCTTACAGTAAGGAATTTTTTTTCAGGAAAGTTGTCGAGTCTTCGAACTCCTATAGTTTGGATCTATTGATAAATATTATTTGCTGTATTCAATTTTCATTTATGAATATTATTTATATTAGTTTCTTAATCATACTAGGTAACATAAACGGGCTGAATAATTATGTATTAAGTAAATACTTTCGATAATATTTCTAAATATAATATACAACCATCGAATAATATACATACTACAAAACCTACAACTACTGAAACTGCAAGCAAATAGTCCCAAAAGGCAACGATTAAACAGTCACCGGACGAAAATCGACTATGTGCGTGCTGAATCACATAAGGTCGAATATAACCCGAGCGGTACGGTAATTATGATCCTTCATCGCTTGTCCGTGGTCGGGCCGCCGAGACTCGACAACGTTTCAAAAAAAAAATTCCACAGATCAAAGGGTGCATCCTATCATAAATTTTAAAAAACCTGCTGAATCCTCGATAACAAACCTACAACCTTTACTTCAGGTGTTTTTTTCGATAAATTATCGCTCTTCGAGTTATGATGAGTTAAACGATTTGTCAATTAATACGTTTCAGGGCAAGCGTTAATACATTAAGGCGCTCCATAAGAACGCGTGACGCAGACAATATTGAATAATTAAAAAAATATATTTACTAATAAGGCACGTACCTAATATTACGCGAGGACAAAGCAGACATGTTGTAAATTTCAAATATGAAAGAAAGAAAAAATTGTTTCTTTAGGAAATTTACCCCCTACAACCCCTTGTACAGGGGGATTTTTTCACGACCAAGACAAATCGTCTTCTTTTTTGATGAGGAATCGCTTAAAATAGGTCATAGCTTTTAGCAACACATTGCAAACGGAATGACACAAACAAGACAGATTGAACAAGTGCGGGAAAGTAAAATTATGCAAATTTTGACCTTATTAGATAGTTTTTTACTTCGGAAGTCATAACTATTCTTACATCAGGTGAATGAAAGGTCCATCAAAGAAAATCAACATGTTTCCTAGCTTTTTGTTGCATTTTAATTTTCTGAAAATATAAAATAATGAAAATATTTTGATATAACCTTGTAAATTCTTTAAAGTAGTGTCACAAAACAACTATCAAACCACCCGGGTTTGATATAAGAAAAATATATCGAATGAAATTCTTTCATCTACAATATGTTGCCGTCACCTTCATCGTCATCTTTATGTGACCTGCAAACGATGCCATCCTCATCAACGTCATTCACTCACCAGTTAACACTAAATAACTCCACTGGACCGGCAATTTTAAGTAATTCACAGAATGCAACAAATTGTGTTTCTAATATTAATATTTATAATAATAATTGATAATAATAATAATAGTTTTTGGCATAAGTTTTTTATATGTATGTTAAAATAAAATAAATTTTAAAAAATGGGTTGATATACTTTTTTGTATAAACGGTCGTAGAAAAAATAATGTTCCTAACTCATGCGTGATGTGTCTTTCCCGCCCTTCACCGCTTGCCCGAATTCCGCTTCGCATCGTTCGATTCAACTGCAGTCGCGTGCGGGAAAGTATCACTTTCCGTACTTGTTAGGAAAATAACTATTTTCGCTTGCTGTATGGCATATTCATTATTTAGTTTGGATTTCCTAGCAGTGCAGGGTAATTGAAAAAAAAACCTTGATTCCCATACAAAAAGACCAAATTAGGAGTGATGAGTAGGAGACAAATTAAATGGGATTCATCAAAAATAATATTAAAAGAACCCAATAATAAAAGACGGAAAATCGAAGAGAGTGCTTTAATACAACTAAATGCAGATAAATGTGTAGCTAGTATTTCAGCCGAATGTAGTCAAATTTGGTTACCAATGTTAGAAAGAGAAATTTCCAATAATCAATTACCTGCGTTATCAGGATAGCATCATAAGTTTTTATCCAGGTTTTCTTATGATTTATAATTTGAATAGTTGTTAATCGATACACATTTCAATACACAAAATCACAAAACTGAGTATACATATTTCAAAAACTTAAATATTCATACACAAAAAAACTATCAAGAAACGCGTTTTATTAACAACATTTCCAATATAAGCGAAAAAAACGCGCTATCCCAATAAAAACCGTTCCTGGAACGTGCACTTCACTGGATCCATTTCTAGTAGACTATCATATCGTTGGAATGTCATAAAATGGAATATTTCATTTCACATTTTGCCAGAGATATGATCTACTATGAATGGACCTTAATAAAAATTTGATAACAAAATTTTGCAGTTTCAAACTTCAAAATATTTTTGATTGTCTTGTCAAATTTTTTCTGTTGTGTCAGTTAGGGATAAAAATTAATTTCTACTTATTTTTTCTTGACAACGGTAGCTGGAACGCTACCGAAACGTTGGAATAAAGAATTTAAAAATGTTGTGGTTTAATTTCCCAAGAAATTAAAAAAAGAATGAATAATATACCACAAGGAACATAAAGAAGATATTTTATTTTCGATTTAATAAATCACACTGAAAGCTCTATTCTCGGGACGGCTGCAGGAGAAGTTCTATTCACCCAACACAAATAGGCTCGATAGTTTCACCACGTATAATTTATTGTCCGTGCGAAGAACATGGTGTGCCCAAATCCAAAGGGCAAACGGACATCATTTGGCTTTGCGACTTAGGCCTTGTACACATGAGGGCGTTAGACGCCGCGTTGAGCGCGCGTTGGGAAATTGTGAAACCGTACACATGAGGGCGTTGGACGCCGAGTCGAGTGCACGTTGGCTGACAGCGCAAGACACGGCATCCGGCAGTTGGACCAGCGTACTCAGTGCGAACACATGGAGTTAGAGAAGTTTACCTGTTTTTGGTTATTGTACCGTAGATACAAGGCTCGGCAAAGAAGACAAAGACGATGGCAAACAATATCCACAATCTCCTGCCAAGCAGACTTTTTCAAAACTCTATTTTTTCAATCTGGACACTCCATGTCCCAGATGCATCTTCTTTTTTCGACTTCATCAATAAACAATTTTGTGTCAAACGCTTCCGCATCCATTGTACATACAGAAACAGATCAAAACAATGGTAAGATCACTCACAGATCACACAGTTCTCGTCAAAACCGAGCAAAAGCGCGCGCTCGACTGTGCACATGTGTACGAAGCGCGCTGCAAACGTAGCGGTTGAAGTGAAAACTACAACCATCGCGTTTTGGCGACGTTGACCCAAAGCGCGCGTTTGCATGTGTACGATCCCATTTGTTCCTATGTATTTGGCTAACGAGAGTTTGACAAACGAGCCCTCAACGCGGCGTCTAACGACCTCATGTGTTTAAGGCATTAGGGTATGTTGTAACTCAGCAGGTTAACCCATTGGTCACTGAACCAATGGTTGAACTATGTTTAACCTCTATTCAGTTGTTAAGCCTTTTTGCGTTGTTCTAACACAATTTGTCGATTAAGTTTAGTTCCATAGACGCATTTAAATACCTTGGTAAAAAGATAAATAAAAACGGAAATTAAGATTATTGAAATAAATGAAAGGATCACCAATGCATCAAAACTGTATCAATTATTATCAAGATCATTTATGGGAAAAAAGGAAATTAGTGCAAAAACCAGAATTACAGTATATGAAACAGTTTATCGGCAAATCCTTACTTATGGAAGTGAAAGCTGAAAAATATTCAAATGTGCTTAGGAATGAAGCTATTCCTGCGTTGGCAAACTTATATCCCAACGCAATATGCTTTAATGGTAAGAACTTATTTGGATGAAATATTTCCCAATAAATGGATTGGACGAAGAGGTACTATTGAGTGGCAGCTAGATCGCCAGACCTTACGCCGTTAGATTTTTTTCTGTGGGGTTATCTCAAAAATATATATGCAACACAACCAACTAGCATTGCAGACCTCAAAGACAGGATAACTACAGAAATACGGAATATTTCACCTTAAACTTTAAACAAAGTTAAGGAAGAGTTCTATAGGAGACTGTGCTATTGCCAACAACTAGGTGGAGAACATTTTGAGCATTCATTTTAATGTATTAAAATTAAATACATGAGGTATTTTAAGTACGTGCTTAATAACTGTAAAAATAAAAATTTCACCCTGTATAATTCATAATTGACCATACATTATTCAGTTTGTTGGAATCGGTTTATTAGGAGGGTTTCAAAAATATGCAAATATACAGGGTGTTCCGTTTAAAAAAACAACACCGACTTTGGCATATTTGCGTGAATCACCCTGTACATTTACATTTATGTTTACATAACGCACAACTCAATTCAAAATTTGACGTGTCTCGGCATTTTTTATAATTTTCTAAAATAATGACATAAATAATTTTATTCCATAAGTGTTTTCCAACCTGTATATATAGCTATTCAATGCGCTGCCCTTCAAAAGGTTACAGTTTCCAAGTCGTTTAGCTTTTGCCATGTCTATAAGTCTCAAGACCAAACAATGTGCATTTGTGGTTTAGATTTGGAAAATCCATGTTTTTCTCATAGGCAGCTATATGTTGCATGTTCACGTGTAGGAAAACCCTCACCCCTCACATGTTATTCACTAAAAACTCCGTAATATACTCATTTGTTACAAACTTGGATAAAAATAATAGTAAATTTAAAATTTAATTCTTTTGTTTTGATTTTGGCTTTACATCAACTGTACGAAAATTTTGATTGTGTTCAAAGTCCCTCCTCTTCAAATCCCAAGCCAGTGAATTTTTATACAAGCTTTAACGTTCACGTCTTCGTTCGTGAATGAAAATTCCATTGCAATAGTAGAAAATCAGTCATGAAGGTCGCCATGTTTTTTTTACAAATGGCATCTATGTAAAAAAGCATGGTGGTGCCCATGTCTTACGTTCTCCTACCGTTCCCCTCAAATGTTCCACAATAATGTAATATGACGAAAACGTTAGCCACAACAACGCGTGGCCGGGTCAGCTAGTGAATTATATTTTAAGAAAAGTAATAACCATTCTAATGAAATCTTTTTCTCCAAGTGAAAAACATGAGAAAGTTTACCATTGCTACGTGATATTTAATTTTCCCAACAATTATTATTTGTTGCACACACACACAATCAACGAGCACCAACCTGTTCAGATAGTAGGAAGGAAAGTAGGAAGGAATACGCGAATTAAATAACAACACGTCGCCGCAAGGGTTGTCGATTATATTTTTGTATTCCTCACATATTTCCGGAACATTTCCAATATTTCCCAAATATTTCCGATATTTATGAACTATTTCCCACAGGATACTGAACTACACTTCTGAGTTAAGCGGTGTTTGTATATCTGCAAGATATAACTCACCGTTCTGGTTTGTAATTAGAAGGAACAACATCACTAGTAAACCGATTTCGACGTATTTGCGCCTCATCAGTACAAGGAAACTGTATTTAAGTGGATAACTACAAAGCCGAAATGGTTTTTTGTCAATAAAGAGTTTTGGATTGTGATTTGATGTGAGAATGGTACTATTATCGCATTCTTAACATAAATTTAACTGATAAGATAATGTATTGATATCGTCTCCAGTCCAGAATTATGCTCAAAGAGTTTATGGATGGCATATTATAGCCAGAGAAGTATAGTTGCCTCTTGGTGAACGGTCTGCTCTTTGAAAAGTAATTTTTAAATTAGTGAGGCGTTATAATGGTATTAAACTATTCTCTTTGACATTTATTGATAACACAATTTACTAACATTGTAGTTTTTACAGTGGACTGTAATTAAGTAGAAAAATTGATCATACTACTTCATATTATAGATTACATAATAAATGAAAAAATATTTATCTCTACCTACATAAAAGTTTCTTAGAACGCCTCTTAGTACCTATATACTAGCTCTAGTAACGATAGTTCTCGGTTTCTCGATAGGAAAGTTAGTTATCCTAATTGAATGGAACAGAGTTGGATAAAGGTTAATATAAGAAAGTGGGGTGACTGTGGAAGTTGAGAAAAACGTGCTCACAGAAAACAGGATTTCATATTTGAAATGAAAAGTGTTGACGGACAAAGACGTGTACATATTTTGTCACCTATAGAGGGAAACTGCATAGAACACATATGCAACTGCCTGACTATTGTGCAATTTCTTGTAATAGATGAGAAACCACCGGCAAAAAACGATTTGTAAGGATCGTGAAAATATCGGAGTAAAGAATGTAATCTGGATTCAGAGGGCAACAATATATTGAAAAGGTCGCAGTGAAACAAGCCAATTAGCCTCGTCAAATCTAATCTGTCATAATATATTGGAAAAATTGAATGAAGGATAGACAATCACTTGAAGAAATTTGAAGCGCAGAAAACCGGGAGCAAAAGCCTAAGTTAAAATTGTTAAGATGTATTGAAAATTTTCGAAATAAAGGTCACCTATTTTTATACAACCTCTTTGTCGAATTATCAAATGTCCAATTACATCTAGGTACCGATTTTGGGGATGAATAATATAATATGTAGATTGGAAATTTTATCGACCATTCGTCATCTCATGCTTTCTTGATAAATCACAGAATCGGTAAAAGTGAATTTGGTCTGACGTCTAGAATATGAAAAGATAATCAATGGGATGTATATTAAGTTGATTAAGTTAACGCCCATAGTATCGTTGGATTGTTACAATATCACTTTATTACTTTAATGTGTTGGCAAATTAATTTCACTGCAAAACATGATCTCATTTGGTGTTGTGAATCAATAAATGAAGTTGAGGTCCAAACAACTTCAATACGTAGGCCTCTGTTCCTCCAGAATATTTACGTTAAATGATTAACACTTAGGTATAATAATTACTGCTTTCAATACACTTCATGACTCATGTTGGTTTTTAATGTTTACATATCTAACAATAACAACTCCATTTAAGTAAAGTAGCAGAATATGAATGTTTCTTAAATATACCATCGAACAGAATTGAATACGCTTAAGTAAATATCAATATGAAAGAGTTTTTTTATGGTTACAGTGATAGTTTCAACCGTAGTTTTTTGGTAGAGATGGAATAATTCATTGGTATTGGAATGTATATATTTATAATCACATCTCAAACTTCTTATGTGAAATGCCGCAAAAAACACAAAAAACTAGAAAATTCAAATTTGACTATTCAAAAGGGTTGTGATTAAGACTTCACGATATTGGGCATGCGATTATCCGGCAAATCGATGAGTTGATTTTTGTTTTGTTTTAATACTTCTATTGTTTAAATAATGGAAACAGAGAAATGTTCAGATTAAAAATTAAAAACTCATCTACAAAATTTTTCCGAACATTTTTCTTGTATCTGCATTAATTTTTAAAATATACGAAATTTACCTAGTAGTATTTTTGAACATCAATTTCCATGTTTTTAATTTTACGATAGTAAACAAACAAAGACATTCAGAAAACAATCATATGTGTTTTGAAATGAGGTATCTACAAATACATTGGAAACATTTTTTTATCAATTTTTTAATGTATTATCATTGATTTTTCTCTAGTTGAAGTCGTTTTTCTACTAAATTCCTTCAATTAACAATAATGTTAAGAATTCAAGATAATTCTTAACAGACTTGCTTGGGTAAATAAATTGTGCATTTTCTTCGTTAATAACATTATTTATTTCTGAGTTAATTATCTTTGATGACTGAACATCTAAAAGTTTCTCTATATATCTATATAAAAAAAGAAAGAATGTACTTAGCAACCGTTGTTATGATGAGATGTCATTGTTATTTTTATAAACGAATTGTCAATATTATCGTAAATTCCAGAAAAAGCGTTTAATTACCCATCGTACTTCAACAATAAAGTTTATAACAACGAAGGTTTTCTGCGAGGGACCTGATAGCAAAGGAAGGAAGTAAGAAAAAAGAAATACAGTCCACTTAAAATAAAATAACTCCTTCTAAAGCCATCGAATCCTTGCCCAAATAATAATCAAAAAAATTGAATTATGCAATAAAGCGTACTTCGGAGATTATGGTTTAATTTTTATTTGAAATTTTTTTTTGTATCTGCATTTTTCACAAAGATACATACGATTTTCAATTGAACTTTCATTTTTGTGACCCCACTTTATTTTTATTAGTTTAAATAACAGCCTTTATTTTTAATGTGATTTGTCGATTGTTTTTGTTGTTGATATTTTAATATTATTATAGTTGTTGTTATTATGCAAGTTATAGTCATTGTTCCTGTTATAATAATTGAACCCAACACTCGAATGAGTAATAGGAGAAATGCTTATTTTGCTATTTACAATATTTGCTTATATATTTTTATTTAAATTAATTCAGTCTGATTTTCATATTCATTGCCGTAACATTGAACTCATATTCCAATTTACCAGTAGTTTGATTAGTTTTGTATTCAAAACAATAAGAGTTGTTTTTCAAAAATGATGATTTTTTAGAAAGAAACTTAAGTGGCGCAATCAGTAGGATTTCCGTCATCGTAGATGAACCGTGAGTTTCAACTTTTTGGACGAAAGCCAGAATCAACTTCAAGTCCCAGTTCCCAAGGCATCCATCGAGGAAGCCGAGGACGGATAATAGAAAATGTCTATTGCAACAAAAAGAGCATATATGTGGTAGGAGATTTTTTTATGTCAGACTTCTCTTCTAACGACAAATCCTCCAGCAAAATCGACAATTGTGAAGAGTTAGATTTTATTGGTAATTCTAAACATTCTACTATAATGGCACCACCAGTTTTAGACATTAGAAATGTGTCAATTATTCCAAATTATGATGGAAACATGAATAAATTACATAGTTTCATAAATGCTTCCGTATCAATTTCAGGTCACTATTTAAATAGTGAAAATATCGGTAATTTTCAAAATACCTTAGTTCTTAATGGTATATTGAATAAATAAGAAGGTAAAGCCGGAAAAAAATAGTAGCTATAACTGGCGCTAAAACTTGGAATGATATGAAAAATGCTTTTATTTTAAATTCTGGTGATCATAGAGATGAGAACGGGCTCGTTTACTAAAATTTCCAAATAACTTTCAACTGTCGTAAAACAAGATACTAATGTTTAAAATATAATTCTGGAAATTTCATGTCGTTCTCCTAAAACAACCAATTAAACAAGCATACCGTAGCGGGGCGAAGACTATGACTATGACGTCACCGCATATGAAAGTCAATGTGCACAAACATTACCCTTTTGACTGTTACGTGCCTTGCATAGAATTTATTTATTTTTAATTACTTAAAAAATTTTTGAGTTGATAAAATAAAATGTGTGGGCCTAATTTCTATGTGACACATCTTCATGGGGTATTTTTGGGTCAGAAAAATTGGAAATGTCAATATTTTTATAAAAACATGCTCTCTCAAATGACATACAGGGCGATTCCAGATGTTTTATCTTATTCCTGGTCTAGTGGACAAAGTTACGGAGATAACGCTAAAGGTTACTCAAAGCTCAGAACTTTGAAGAAAGGAATAAATAAATGTATTGTATTAGCAGGAATGACACCCGAGCAAAAACTAAATTTAAAATGTTGAATGTTGTTTGTACGGTTTCAGAGTTTGAGGAAAAATAGACGAAGCTAAGTGTTATTGTCCCGCTTCGAAGGGAGGCTGTAAGCATGTTATTGCTTTTTTTTATTGGTGAACCGCATTTTACCTATTTAAAGCACGCCTCAGCGTGTTTAAATCGAACTTTAGAAAACGGGCGTGTTTTGAAGTTACCGTGGCAACATCAACAACTCGAGAAACGAGGTCTGAATATATGGCCCATGGAGACTAGATATAAGGAGCACAAACTTGTATAGGAAAAAGTCGAAAAAGTGTCCGCGAAAAGCATTGAATAGTAGATGGCGCGAGAGTAGCAAATTGGTCTGAAGACAGAGTGAAGTATGCTGACCAAGTTCTATCATGTCAAAAATGGACCAAATAATAACTGGGGTGGGAAAAATAAAGCAATAATCATCAAGTTCATATATTTTATCCAAAATAAATGGTACACAGCCAATAAAACGTTTTTTACATCTTTTAATGACAAACAGGAAGAACAATAAATATAGAAAATTATTTTGAATCGCATACGATGTAAGGTGAAACGATTTTTTAAGGTAAGAAGCATTAATAAGTTTATAATTATTATCAGTGATCAGGGAACGACGAAAAGTACAAAAAACAGTGACCCTCTTAACTTTATTATTGAAATACAGAACAAGTAACATATTGTGGAGTACAAAAATAATTAAATATAATATTATGATGAAGTTGAGAAGTCAAAAACATTCTGTTAAGATCAATCATTATTAAAATAGGAGAAGGGAGTATTGTTTCCAAACAAATAACTTTTAGTAATTACATAATACACAAATATGAGGAGATAATTAAAAAAGGACTGAAGAGGGAAATTATACTGGAAAGTACCAATATTATTATGAATATACCAGGAACATAAAAAGAAGACCTATACTGACATGTCTTTTGAATGATATTGACAAAAGACTGATCATCAAAGATTGAATAGATGAGGCTTTTACTTGATGTAGATCAATAGTAAATTATGAAATCAAACGAATTATTCGTTTGAAAAAGCTACTGTGTTAGCGAAACGCGAATTACATAATCATTTCTGCTTATCTTTAACTATTCTTGCTTTATTATATATTTTATTATCTTTTATTCTTAGAACCTGTAACTGTTGCTAAAGAAGATGCCAACTCGGCATTTCCCATAGAACCTTCCTTTTGTACATTTTTTATTCAGTCCTAGTTTACAGCTTGATATTGTATGTTTGAAAATAAATAAAAATAAAGTTTTTAAAAACAAAGTTTCTGAATAAACTTATATTATTGGCGCAGTCAGTAGGATTGTCACAAAAGGCATCCAACGCGGAAAACTTTCAACTATCTCAATAGTGAAGTGACAAACGAATCGGTCGGTGTTTTCTAAGAACTGTTCATTTTGGATTATATTCAATCAAGGAAAGTTACCAAACTCCTTCGAAGAAGAAAAGCTGTCCAAGGGCAAATGAAGACCGTACTGTAAGTCAAACTATTTCAAGTATTTGTATATGTCAGACTCCTCTAGTGCTTCCCCTTCCTTTAGTGATAGCGAGAACGATCTAGAGTTAAATTTAAGTACCAAAATACATAAAAGCAATTTAGAAATAGATTTAATCACAAGAAACTTGAATTCAATTTCTTTAACAGATAATTTAATAATGGCAGATTTACCTAATTTTACCAAAGTTCATGCTGAAACCATTCCAGATTTTGATGGTAATGAGAATAAGCTTCAATTTTTTTGGAAAGTATAGACAGTATTGTAAGTCATTTTTATGATAATACAAGTGAGAGTGTGACCATAAAATTTCTGCGCACAACATGTATTATGGAGAGGTATAAAGCGCAATAGAGATCCAGACATCTATGAAATATGTGTCGTGTTTTTTGGGGTCACTTGTAGTCCATGCTTAGCACAAGAGGCGAAAAACCGGAATGCACTAGAATTTCAAACAAAGTATCCGGAAGCTGACAACGACATAGTGGAGTCATACTATATGGATGATTATCTAGGAGGAGCAGATAGTTGTCAAAAAGCAGCCTAATTGATAAAAAATATAATACACATCCATCAGCAAGGAGGATTTGTCACATGCAACTGGACATCAAATTCGGAAAAAATACTCCAAAGTATTGACCCTGAAGTGGTGGCTGAAAATTTTTAAACACTAAAAATCAATGAAAGTTTATATTCAGAAAAAAATTCAGAAATTTTTTGGAATCCTTCAAAAGACACTTTCGAATTTCAAACAAAGTTTTATAAAATTGATAAAGATTTTCTAACGACAATGAGACGACCTTCTAATTGCGAAATCTTGAAGATTATTATGACCGTTTTTGATCCTTTTGGATTCGTAGCACACATTTTAATTCACGGTTAATTTTTACTTCAGGATATTTCAAGATTCGGTATTGTCTAGGACGAGGAAATTACTGACTCTTTAAATGATAAATGGCAAGTTTGGCTTAGATATTTACAGCAGACCTATGCATTTCAAATACCTAGAGAATACTCTTCGTAGAAGTGTTATGCCGGAGTAGCGGCAAGAGGGTTATACAGTTCAAGTGAGTTTTGTATGTGCCAAAGCTCGCGTAGCTCTAGTAAAACCCATGTCGATACTACGTCCTGAATTCCAGGCAGCGCTGATGTCGGCTCGACTACGACTGAATTTACATCAGATACTCTGCTGCACTGATTCAAAAACTCTACTGAATTCGTTCCAAGGCACGCCGAATTGAGGTTTTCGTGTCTCAGAGAAAAGGAGAGATTCAAGAACTTACCAATGAGAAACTTTTATTTAAATCTGTACAACATGACTTGTTCGCAAAAGAATCAGTTTTACTTCGAAAAAGGGGGTTTTACCACATTCTAGTGAACTTTTTTCACTCTCTCTCCAGTCCTCATTGTCGTCAGTGAAGACGAAGTAACAATTAGACCTATCATTCTATAATGTACGTCACGACATTATGAAGCTTCCTATCAAGCAGTATCATGAAAAATTCAGACATTTTGGTCAAAAAATAATCGTAAACAGCTTGCGACAAAAATTTTGAATTTTTAAATTGAGACAACAGGTTAAGAATATCAAGAAAAGTTGTAGAAACTGTAGACTTCTCAATTCAAAACCTGAAACTCCTTTTATGGGTCAACTTCCTGAATGTAGGCTGGAGCCCATTATTAGACCGTTCGTTAGAACTGGAGGCGACTATTTCGGTCTAATAGAAATTAAAGTAAGATGACAACGTGAAAAGCGATATGGGCTATTTTCACGTGCATGGCTACAAGAGCTGTACACTTGGAAATCGCTCGCGATTTAACTACAAATGAATTTATCAATGTACTAAGACAGTTAGGTTACGCGGTTTTCCGAATGAAGTATATTGTGACAATGGGACGAATTTTCGGGGAGCTGACAGAGAGCTGAATCATGAATTGCTTGAGTTAAGTAAATATGAAGTTGTTGATTTCTGTTCTTTGAATAAATCACTATTTAAATTCAATCTGGCACTGACTCCTCATATGGGTGGTTGTTGGAAAAGATTAATTCGAATCATAAAAACTGTACTTCGAACGATCTTGAAGTTGAAATTTCCCACTGAAAACATTCCTAGAACCTTTCTTTTGGAGTGTGAAAATATAATAAATTCCAGACCATCGACTCATGTATCTTTGAATGTCACGGACAGCCACCACTTCAGGGTCAATACTTTGGAGTATTTTTTCCGAATTTGATGTCCAGTTGCATGTGACAAATCCTCCTTGCTGATGGATGTGTATTATATTTTTTATCAATTAGGCTGCTTTTTGACAACTATCTGCTCCTCCTAGATAATCATCCATATAGTATGACTCCACTATGTCGTTGTCAGCTTCCGGATACTTTGTTTGAAATTCTAGTGCATTCCGGTTTTTTGCCTCTTGTGCTAAGCATGGACTACAAGTGACCCCAAAAAACACGACACATATTTCATAGATGTCTGGATCTCTATTGCGCTTTATACCTCTCCATAATACACGTTGTGCGCAGAAATTTCATGGTCGCACTCTTACTTGTAAAAACATTTCTTATATATCGGTCGTGAAGGCATATCGCTTTATTCGAAAATCAAGTAAAATAGTGAACAATAAGTTATATAGGTCAGGACCACTGATAAGATTATCATTTAGGCTCATCTCACTACATGCAGCTGCATCAAAAACTATCCTTAGCTTCCCGGGCTTATTAGGGTTTACTGTACCAAAGTGGGGCAAAAACCACGTACGACAATTGAGGGTCTCTTATTCCTCTGGCTTCAGCTTTATCCTTCTTTCTCCAAATCTGATAATTTGTCGCAATATATTTTCCCATAATGCTCATTCTTGTTCATTTTTCTCTCTGTATACTGTTTACCGCTGAGAAACGGTAGAAAGAATAATACAAGATATATCAAGAACAAACAAGGAGTTATACAAAGAGGAGAAACGGAAATTATGGATAGGTGGAGAGAATATTTTGGAGAATTATTAAACGTAGAAAACGAGCATGAGATACTGAATGGTGAGAAAGTAATCACCAATCAAGAAAAGAATGATATAAACAAAGAAATTATAATACTGGAGGAAGTCAAAGATGCCTTACAGACATTAAAAAGGGGGAAGGCAGCAGGACACGACAATATCACGACCGAAATGCTACAGAATATGGGAGAAAAAGGACTTCAATTAATAACAGACATGTTTAATAGAATATGGGGAGAAGAGAAAATACCGGAGGATTGGGAACTAGGAATAATAATGCTATTATTTAAAAAAGTTGCTTCAGAAAAGGAAGAAGTACCAATGACCATATATTCACAATTCGGCAAATTATAGGGAAAAAGTATTCGCAAGGTGAAAAAGTATACTTAGGGTTTATAGATATACAGAAGGCATTTGACAGCATACCAAGAAATTCAGTTTGGCAAAGCTTAAGACAAAGAGGCGTTGGGAAGAAATTGAGGAATAATAAAAGATGCATCTATAAAACAGCCAGGAATTATGTTAGGAAAGACAATGCTCAATCGGAGGAATTTGTAACAAAAGTGGGGCTGGGACAAGGGGGATTATTGAGTCCTGTACTATTCATCACGGTTATGGACGATGTGCTAAAAGAGAAGGTGAAAAAGATACATATAGGATTTAGAAATATGGAAGCTATTAACCTATCTGAGTTTGTATTTGCGGACGATTTATTTAGTTATATTCGTAAAGAACGAAAGAGACCTGCAACATAATCTATTGGCATGGAAAGAAGCATCGGAAATTCGGAATATGAATATAAATATAGAAAAGAGTAAAGTAATGGTTATAGGAAGAGAAAACGAGAACATGAACTCACAACTAGAAGGAACTGAACTACAAGTCAATAATTGCAGATATTTGGGAATACAGATACAAAGTAATGGAAAACAAGAAACAGAAATAAATGAAAGGATAAGTGCCGCAGTAAAAGTAAACAATAGCTTGAATAAAAATTTCCCAGGCAGAAAAGAGATATCCAAACAAACAAAACCAAAGGTATTTTTTCGCGAGATCCCGTTGATGTGAAGTCGGTTACAGAGCGGTTATACCCCCACCAAAGAAATTTGAAAGGTTGTTATCGTTCATGATCTCCCGCGAAAATAAACCGATTAACCGGATAGATTTAACTTCACAACAATAATAAATAAACATAACCTCAATAAAAAGTGATGAGTAACAAATTGTTTCTATCGTTTGAAAATGTTTTCTTCAGTTTTAACTATAATTGACGATTTTTTTGATACCAGCCTTCCCGTAGTTATGTCATCACAAGTAACGTTGCATACTTCAGTCAGGCTACGAGTTTCGGATGATTATTTTCACCCTAGGGTGAATCATATGGATTGGTTAGACAAATATGATGAAACGGTGTTTTTTCAGCTTTTTAGAATGAAAATAAATAATTTTCCGCAGTTACTAGCTGTTATGTTGCACAATGATCAACATTTTTTATTAAAAAAAAGTATATATATATATATATATATAAGCAATGCACAATGCATATATTTAAATGCAACTAACATACTCTAACAAAATAGAAATATCTTCTTTTTATACAATAAAGTAACAACAATACTAACACAAAAAAAATATACAGGGTGTTTCAAAAAAAGGTAACACCGTCTCTAGGATAGGTAAAAAACTGAAAAATAATTGGGGTTTGCTTAGTAAAATTTTTTTCTAACGCCATCCGTTTTCAAGATAAAGGGCGTTGAAGAAAATAAAAAATTTCACATTTCTTACGATTTTGCCGAAACTACTGGCATCATTGTAATGAAATTTTATACGAATATGTTTTGGAAGCTGATATATC
>CAJUYG010001881.1:6986-25744 GCA_910591675.1 Galerucella calmariensis | reverse complement strand
CTATCCTAGAGACGGTGTTACCTTTTTTTGAAACACCCTGTATAACAACTCAATAAACTAGAATAGGAGTAAATAGTATAGGTCTGAAAAACAAATCATGAAAATAAATAATTGGAGTTTTCCAGATTTTTTAATCTGAATCCGATTCTTCTCGATGCCGTTTTCTGGACATAACATCGATTATTTTATCAAGTTTACCTAAAAGTGCATCTCTCTGATTATTCTGTCTTCCCAGCAAATTTTCTAAATTTGACATATGTTTTCCCCCATCCTCAGATTCAGAGACAGCCAACTCCAACAATTTAATATTGGTACTCTTTTCTCTCTGGGTCTGTGACTGGCTTTGGTATTGGCTTGACTTCTTAAACCTATTTTGTATGTTATCTCTATCTTTGGGACTCCTCTCCACAATCCATTCCAGCTTCTGTGGTGACATGCTCCAAGGAATCTTAAAGATTGGTAGGGTTGCATTCATCTTTTCCTCCAAGGATGCCATGCATAACATCAAAAAAAGGTGGTGGATCCTTCTGGCTTCAGCCTGTAGATTTCATATGTTTTACATGTAGAAGGTATTGTTTTTGTAGGTTGCTAAATTTTAACCCTAATTTTTCTACAACCTCTTTGCCTTCACCTACAAATACTCCCATTTCTGACATTTCATTTGCAGTTTTTGCCATAAATGGGATTTAACAGTTTTCCTATCATCGAACTTATCAGCGTACTTCGTACGCAATTTTAAAAATAATTCTGTGGCTTCTACATCCTCCTGTGTTGGTCTTTTTGAAGTCCAAATTTTATTAATTTCTTCACCACTAAAATTATTACTAACTTGGCTTGTTCCTGGTTGTGGATCGTGAAACCTGGTACTGGCCGAACCTCCCTGATGTCTCAGTTCTTCGATATACTGATCTGATTTAAGGGGATCTGAAAGTATTTGAAATGTTTAACTTCAGCCAATACTAAAAAAAGTCCCATAACTCACCATTCAACAACTCTTTTGCTGTTAATATATCAACAATAACGTGAAAATTTTCACCTCGATTATTTAACATCAATTCTACTTGTTCCTCTTGTTCCATTGAAAATTGAAGTGAATCAAAGTAATTATATATTATTTTGTTGTCTCAGATATTATCGACCTGAATAAATAATTGTATTATCTAACCTCCCTGGATATTATACATAAAATAATGAATTATCCTAATTTTCAAATGTCACTTCCTGTCAATTAAATTTCTATAACCGCCAGTAACCACACTCCTAGATGCGGGGACTGAAAGAGATCCCGTTTTATAACTTATTGCGTCACAAATTACGTCATTAACATACTCCCCTATTACCGTTCTATCGCAAAAATGCATTGGGAACTGAATAACAGTTCCCGTTATATCAACGGGATCTCGCAAAAAAATACCTTAAAGGTCTATAAAGCAATATATTGTCCAATTCTCACATTATGGTTGTGAAAGCTGGGTTCTTACCAAATCACTCAAGAGCAAGCTACAAGCAGCGGAAATGAAATACTTACGTAAAGTAAAAGGAGTGACCAGAAGGGATAAAATGAGAAATTAAATCATAAGGCAAGAGTTTTGAATGTTGAGCCAATAATAGACAAAATACAGAGACAACAGTTGAAGTGGTTTGGACATGTCACCAGAATGGAAAATGATATACCTGTCAAGAGGATATGGTATTCTAAAACACCAAAGAGAAGACAGAGAGGACGACCAAGACAATCATGGAACAAAGCAGTTGCAGAAATTCTAGAGAAGAGGAGTATTACATGGATTGAATCAAGTTCAAAGGCTCATAACAAAAAGGAATGGACTAAATTTGTCTACGAAAAGTAAAAAGCCACCCTGACACCCGTAGGGTAAACCAGAGTTAAGATTATATATATAGAAATGTTACACACACGAAAATGTTACTTTTAAAAAAACTTTTAATTTAAACAAAATAACTAATAGCAATAAAATCATAGGAATTTGATATTGTTTATTATTTATTAAATGTTGTGAACGTAATTACACAAGTAAAAGAACAAGAGACACATGTTTCATTAGAATTTATATAAAAAAGTGTCTATGTAGCATCTTCTTCTCGTGACGGTCACATTTCTCCTCCCTCCTTTGGATTGATCTTCGTCCGCGAAGTCTCAGGGGCCTTTTCAAGAAGTTCTTGTAAAATTTGGACTTGGGCAGGCGGTAATTTCGGTACAAAAAGAATTTTGGAGATTCTCTTCCTTTTCTTCATAAAAATAGTTACAAAAAAGACTGAAACAAATATTATTAGTAAAAGTGCAGTAATGCTGAGGCCGGTTGGAATAGGTGGTAAAACTTCTGTTTCTTCTATGGGATGTAGTTGGCCATGGGTTTCAAGGATTTTCAGTTTTTCAATGTCCAATCTATGGTCGGGCATCAATTTGATGGGAACAATATCTGGTAACGATATTTCGTGAATAGTTTTCTTGCCGTAAATAATTCCTTCTATTGTTATTGGCTCGTCTGACATTAGGAGGCTGTTAACTTTAATTTCTTGGTTTTGAATTTTGGTTGGGTGAACGATACCTAACAAAATCACTTTGCTAGTTTCTCTGTAAAAGTTTTCAGTTACAATGGTTTTTGTGCAATTTTGAATATTGGGTAATTGACATCTGGATTTGATGAATTTTGTACAGACTAAGTATTCTGCTTCTCCTCTACATTCTTCGTACCATTTGTTGTTGGCGTAGAAAGATGTAGGTGGAATAATCATAACGTGTTCATTATTAGGGATGGGGTAAATTCTATGGGTAAGAAAGGTATTGGTATGGAAAATTGGGATTTTTATTATTATGAGCATTGTATTTAAAGTTACACAGATCAATGTTTTAGAGGATTCTATTAGTTCATAGGGGTGTTCGTCATTAATCAGGAGGGCGTTTCCAGAATAGATTTTAATAAGTTCAATTTTTAGTGTTTCAAGTTCATTTAAAGTAAATAGCTCAATATTTGAAAGATTTAATTGAGATAAAGTAATGGTTCGAATGAGTTTCAATAAAAATTCGTTAGTATTATCAATATTTATAATTCCATTCTGAAGAATGACGTAACCATCGAAATTAGTTGATAATTTATTAATTTCAGCCGATATTACAAGATTATTATCATTAATTTTTTCTAATAAGTTATTGAATCTCGTATCAAGAGATTGACCAAAGGATATTTGATTATTAAATTTTCTTATTATTTCGTTTTGCTTTAATAGGGGACTTCGGTCCAAGTTGCCAACACAAAAAATTTCACATTTTTCTACCACTGGGGAAAGATTATTTCCGGACGGTTTTGTCATGTAAAGGTTCGTATTATTGATAAATATTGGTAAACGGAGCCTCGAATCTTCAAATTAGGTAATTTGATTTACATATCGATATTTGTAAAAGTCATGTCTGATTGGCTGAAAGTTGTGTTGGAGCACCTGACTTCACGTCAATAATATCACTAGAACTACGTCACCAATGCAATGCGCCATCCATCTTTGATTTTTCGTTTGTGCTTTGTGCTTGTTTGTATCATTGTGCCAGATTTTTGAAGTGTTTCCTTAGTTTTATTTGTGTTATTTTTTGTGTTTATAGACTATTTAATTAGGATCACCACTTTTTCTGCTGTCAGGTGAGGATTGTAAACACATTTTGTGTGTTTTTTTTATTAAAATATATTTTTCTCGTTTCGTAGCATTTCAACATGACGACTTTGCGTCCAGAGGATGTTCCTGGCGCCGTATTATCGGATCAACTTCCTTTGGAAAATTACTCTGTTCTCAAATTACAACGCTGGTTAGAATGCAGAGGATTGAAAAAAACTGGATCCAAAGCAGAACTTATTAGAGCATTATATATTAAGTACCTTACAATAATTTTTCTGTTTCAAAACTCACAAACTACAAAGCTCAAGAAACATACCTAAGTAATGTTCTTACTAAACCCAGTACTTGATTGACATTTTTTGCATCTCATTAGTTATTTATGAATCATGTTTATTCTATAACTCAGTACTTACATACTCTTTATTTTCAGAATAAAAAATTGCATTGAGGCAGGCAATGAAAGCAAAATATTCATTGGTGTAGATGGAGGGAAATGGTACGATGCTAAACGCAACATCCACCAAGGACCTAGCACGAGCTCTGAGCCTGGTATTTTTTATAATTTTAGTTGGGGAAAGTTTCCAAGTTGTGACATTCCTCAATTTTTCAATAAGGGCCACATTTACACGTACATAGTTGGTGCTGATGTTGGAGATGAGGACCCAGAGACAACATTACTAGCAGAAGACCAATCCACCACAACTGTTAAACCATTTCGAAGGGGCCATCAGTATGTCAGTAGTGAACATATAAGCCTCATAGACGATGGTCAACAAAACAATTTTTATTTTTGCAAGTGCAAATGTCTCTCTTCATTTCAAAAGACTTTGCAATATAATGTTGAAGTTATTTTGAATAGAACCTCTGGAGCTGTTATTAAGGGTATTTGCGAGTGCAAGCAGTCGACTTTAGGGAAATGTAGCCATGTAACTGCATGCTTAATTTTTATTTGGGAGTATACCCAAAAATATGGGTATTCAAGGGTATCAGCAACTAGTATCCCACGCCAGTGGGGTATAGGGTCAAAAAAACGTAACACATCTGCCATTAAAGCTGTTGAATACCCAATAAAGAGGTTTAAACCAAAAAACAGGGCTAACTCTGATCCAAGGCCAATTGGATATACGAAAGAGTTTGATATCAACTGTTTTGTTACTGATTTACAAAAAGTGGAGAACGTGAATTCTATGTTTCAATCAATCTTTCAATTAACCTATAGCGATTTTAAGTATTCACAAAATGAACTGGATATACTGCAGGTCCAAACAAATCAATTTATTTCAAACATGTGTTTTTTTATGCAAAAGCAAAGTGCAGGAAAAACTTTATTTGAGGTTCCTGGAACCTATCCACAAGGATCGGAAGGTTGGTTGAAATGTAGATCATTTTTTATCACATCTTCTAATGCAAAGATTGTTACAACTCAGTTGAAATCAGACTCTGCTAAGAAAAACTTTTTATTGAAAAGCCTGTGGATGGTTACCAAACCAGTAACAACAGTAGCCATGGCATATGGAAAAAAAATGAAGATGTAGCTAGGAGAAAGTTTTCAGAGTCACTTCTTAAAAAAAAATGAAGTAGTGACTGAAACTGGACTCATGTTCAATAGGAAATATCCTTATTTTGCATCGAGTCCAGATGGAGTTGTGATGCCTGGGGATTCTGTAGAATACTTAATAGAAATAAAATGCCCCAAAATATTGGAAAATTGTATAAGTATTCTTGATTTTGACACACATCTGTCAAAATCACAACTGAATAATTTTTTTTTAACAAAAAAGGGTAACAGAATTTTTATTAAGGAAACTCACCCCTATCTCTACCAAATTATTATGTCACTCATAATTTTTGAAAAAGATTTGTGCATGCTGATAGTTTGGAGTCCAGCAGATATGTTGGCTATTCCAATTAATAAGAATCATTATCCGCAGATTGTTACTACAATAATAGAGAATGCTTCAGATTTTTATTTAAATATGTATATTCCTGAAATATTCGCAATGAGAGCAATTAGAGATTTACCTCCAGTTTTGCTCAAAATGAAGTAACGGTGATTTTTTACTTATTTTTTGCTGATATAATGGATTTACTTTTGTACTATTTAATCAAAATTTTGTTAATAAATAGTTAGGCGTTTATATTTAATTTAATTATTCTAAGTGAATTATATTGCATTGGAGTACTACTATATTTTGTTGTGTGTAGTTTTATCCTTGTTTTGTTGTATTCAATGTTTAGTTAGAAGTAGATAGATAAATTTATATTTTATTTCATTGAATAATATCAAAAAGTAGTCTAGTTAAATTAGCCGTAGTGTATGTTCTATTTTTTGACATATTAAATATTTATTATATATGTTTGTTTAATTTTTTCCTTTTAGGTATCACCTAAATTATGTTCTGGTAAAATAAAGTATTCAATACAAAGCAAGTTCATTCTATTTATTAAAATACATTTGAGTAGCATATAATAAAACATAATATAAGTATCTTCTGTAAGTTCCTTGTGGCATTACTTATTCTTTTTTTTCTTATTTTTTGGGAATCAAACCACAATAATGTTTTTTTAATTTTTATTTCGACGTTTCGGTAGCGTTCCAGCTACCGTTGTCAAGATTAACTAGTAATAATAAAAAAAAAATTGGTCCCTATCTGACATAACGAAAGAAATATGACAACTAGACAATCAATAATATTTTAAAGTTTGAGACTACAAAACTTTGTTGTCAAATTTTATTAAGGTCCATTCATAGTAGATCACATCTGATAAAATGTGAAATAAAATATTTCAATTTATGACATTCTAGCGATATGATAGTCTACTAGAAATGGAATCCAGTGAAGTGCACATTGAAATAAAAAACATTGTGGTTTGATTCCCAAAAAATAAGAAAAAAAAAACAAAATATAAGGTTTGATTTGATTATTTTATTACTATGTCATTAAAATTTTATATAATTAAATACACAATATATAAAACTTATAAGACCAGTCAAATAATATAAAATACAGATAATACAATTTTAAATAAAATACAAGTAGGAAATAGAAGACATAAATCATTTCACTAATTGTTCTTCGAAATTTACCAGAAATGAAACAACACTGAATATGTTGGACAAGATTGGATTCAAAAGAATGGGACACTTTTTTGAAAGAATTCCGTAGGATTTAATTCTACCTATTGCTCTTTCAACATGTATCCTGGCTTTGGCAATTTTTTTTGTTATCAGCTCCTCCTCCCCTGTTAATTTTTTCCTTTTCACTAATAGTGGTGGTGTGTATAATTTTATTTTCATTTGATCACATATATCTTGGATCAAAAAACCACGATCTGCCATTACGACATCTCCTTCTTTCAAAAAGTTTGTGATATCGCTTTTTTCAAAAATCTCCTTGTCAGAAATTGATCCCTCAAATCCTTCACTGACATATATAATTGCTCCAGATGGACATATCCCCAATAGAAATTTGACTGTATTTGAGTGTTTGTAACTGGAGATTGTATTACCTTGTTGACGAAAATTAGATGGCATTTGCATTGCTATTTCTGTACAATCGATAATAATAGTAATGGAGTCACCTTCAAAATTTTTAAAACAATATGGTTTGTTTTTCATTTGTCTACCAGCCTGAAACATATTCTCTCTAATACTTGATATCTGATAATACATGAATTGTATCCAAGTATAAAATATAACAGAAATATTGTTTCTACTCAAATTTGATAAAAAGGAAAGATCATCCAAAGTAAAACCACGCCTTAGCCTGACTAATGTTAAACACAATCTATCTTGATTAGATAGACTGCACTTATTTATATTGTATCTATATTTTCTATTTTCATATTTATGATAATAATTCAGTTTGTCCATCACAGAAGGGTCCAAAAAATTGTATAATGCATCAAACTGAAATGGAAGTAATCCTATCAAATATTTGAATCGTTTCTCATTTCCCTTTAGGTTAGCATGTGAAAATATGAAATCAGTTCTTCTACCAGTCCAAGTGGCTACATTTTTAAAATTAGTTTCAACATCCATTTCGGGATTATCTGGGGAGATACTAGCCAAGTCCTGGTTGAAGCTAGTCGGGCCACCTGTGTCAAAACTATCTTCATCAGAGTTGACCTGTACTTGCGAAAAGGGGTTAGGATTCAACTTGTAGGTAAATTTTCCAGAAAAGTGCTTACTGCATATATACGTATTTTGTTAAGAATTCTCCCAGTATTTAATAATTGAATCCACCAATTCCAAAAAGTAAGAACTTTTATTGAACCATAAATATTACAATTTTATTTATACTAAAATTATGACTTGTGTCAAAAATATATACGTGCGTAGAGAACAGATAAATAAAATATCTATTGTTTTAGTTGTAGTCAGTACTCGGTTACCAACTCTTAAACATTTCCCCCCACCATTGAAGGGCACTTCAATCAATGTCTTGATTTGGTAGTAAACATAATTTGGAAATTCCTTGTGTAAATTTTCCATTAATAGTCTTTATTTTTGCTCCACGTACTTTCCCATCGGGACCACTGAAAGTTTCCATTACCCTTCCTAACGCCCATTGAAGCGGAGGTAAATTCTCATTTTTGATGATTACTAATTGTCCAATTGTTAAGTTTTTGGTATCGTTAGTCCACTTAGTTTTCTTCTGAAGCCCTTGCAAGTTGACCATCTACGCCAGAAATGCTGGTATAGCATTTGTAAATGCTGCCATCTTGATAATCGATTGAGTGGTATATCTTTAAGATAAGGGTCTGGCAATGAGGTGAGCCTCTTACCAATAAGGAAATGGGATGGGGTTAACACGTCCAAGTCATTAGGATCAGATGACATTGGGACAAGAGGTCGGGAGTTTAAAACTGATTCTATTTGAGCTAGTACAGTACTTAAATCTTCGTACGTTAAACTTGAATTACCAACAATTCTTTTCAAATGGTGTTTTAAAGAACGAACCCCTGCCTCCCATAAACCGCCAAAATTTGGAGAATTGGGTGGAATGAATTTCCAATCGACCCCATCATTATTAATTGCGGTAGACAATGATTCTGATTGTGCTCTAAGAAATTCTGCTAAATCACGTAACTCATTACGTGCGCCAATAAAATTAGAACCATTATCAGATAATATCTTAGAAGGTTTTCCGCGACGTGCAACAAAACGCCTGAAACAAGCGAGAAAAGCTTCTGTGGTCAGAGAAGATACCGCTTCTAAATGAACTGCCTTGACAATACAACATATAAAAATGCACACATAACATTTCGAAATTTTTGATCCGCGACCATACCTATTTTTAATGGAAAGTGGACCTGCATAATCTACTCCTGTCACCGAAAAGGGTGGTGCAGGTTTAACACGTTCCCTAGGTAATACGCCCATTATTTGTTCCATGGGTGAAGGTTTTGCTCCAAAACATTTCCTACACCCACGTACCACTTTTCTGGCTAAATTTCTTCCTCCCAATACCCAATATGTATCTCTAATAGAACACAGTAAAAGTTGGGGCCCAGAATGTAACAATCTTTTATGCTCAAATTCAAATAACATGTGACTGAATTTGTGACTAGCCTTTAACAATAAAGGGTGTTTTTCAGAAAATTTCAAATCTGATAGGTGAAGCCTTCCCCCCACCCTTAAGAATCCTGATTCATCCAAAAAGGGACTTAAGCTTGAATAATTCCTATTTGACAGAAGTCTATTATTTGACAACTCATCAATTTCTTGTCCAAAACATTCATGTTGAGCAAACTTTACTAAAACCTTATTTGCATGATTTAATTCTCTATAAGATATAAATCCAATCGTTCCTGCTACATTGATTTTACCTCTAAATCTGTCTATAAATCTAAAAATGTGAACTAAAGCTCTCCTTAATCTGTCAAGATTGCTGAAAGATTCAAAATGAAAATTGATAGTTTTTATTTTGACAACGTTGATCTTTTGAGATTTAATTTCTGGCACATCTACCGAGTGCAAATCCAAAGGAGTTGGCCATTCTGATTCACATAATTCCAACCACGACGTCCCCTTCCACCATTTAGAGCATTCTATTAGTGGTTGAGGATACATTCCCCTAGATAATACATCAGCTGGGTTGTGTTCAGTTCTGACATGTCTCCAGTCTGCTATATCTGTTAAAGTCTGGATCTGAGAAACTCTATTACCTACAAAATTCTGTAGCAAGGTAGAAGACATACCTATCCAACCCAATACGACTGTAGAGTCACTCCATAGATAAATTTTATCAAAATTACATGTCATAGAAACTTTCACCTTAGATACTAATCGTGCAAGTAGTAAAGCTCCGCAAAGTTCGAGTCTAGGAATAGTTTGTCGTTTCAACGGACTTACTTTTACTCTAGAATATAATAACGCAACTGTAACCTTACCACCAATGCCAACACTTCTGATATATAAGCAAGCTCCATACGCTTGTTGTGAAGCATCACAAAAGCCATGAAGGTCAATTTTAGTACAGTTTTCTACAAGAACCCACCTATTTATATTCATATTGTTCATCTTCGCCATTCCTTGCTTCAACCTTACCCATTCTGTTTCTAAAGACATAGGAATAGATTCATCCCAATCGACCTTTTCCAACCAAAGCTTTTGAATTAGAATTTTAGCTATAGCTACAGAAGGTCCGACCAATCCTAACGGATCAAATATTTTGGATATCTCAGACAATATTAACAGTTTCGTAACCCGTTGAGAGCATTTAAAAAAATCTGTAGAAAGGGTTAAATAATCATGTTTAAAGTTCCACAATAAGCCCAAAGTTTTATTGGTATCCTTTTCCCCAAGACTTATCTGATGGTAGCTGTCTACATTCCCTTCCAAGACTTGACGAACTTCATAACTATTAGATATCCATTTTCTCAATTCCATTCCACCACCTCTCAAAATATTAGATATACTCATGCATAATCTGACAGCATTCTCCACTGAGTTAGCATCTGTGATTAGGTCGTCTACATAAAAATCCTTTAATATGATATTAGATGCCTCTGAATCAAACTCTGCACTATCCAATCCTAACTGCTTCAAACACCTTATTGCCAAATAAGGTGCAGACTTGGTTCCGTAAGTGACCGTATTTAAAGAGTACACCTTAAGTTCTTCAGTCGGATCTGATCTCCAAAATATTTGTTGGAACGGCCTTTGCATGGGGTTAATCCAGATCATCCTATACATTTTAGCGACATCCCCACAAACTACAATTTGATGCTGTCTAAACCTCAATAGAATAGATGTTAGATCTTCTTGCAATTTTGGCCCATTAAATTGAATATCATTCAATGAAATACCAGTATCAGTTGGTTCTGACCCATTAAAAACCACCCTTAATTTTGTAGTACTGCTACTCTCCTTGAGTACCCCGTGATGACATAAGAAATACGACCCTGTTTCAGATGGGTTTGAAACCAACGACATATGACCCATTTTAAGATACTCCTCCATAAAATCTTTATATAAACTTGCTAAATTACTATTACATTTTAACCTTCTTTCCAATGCAAAAAATCTCTTCATCGCCTGCTCACGAGAATCACCCAATTTCTCTACAGAATCCTTAAACGGTATATTCACTATAAATTTACCGTCAGCCGCTCGTGATGTGGATTCCAAAAACATTTTTTCACACTCCATATCTTCTAAAGAAAAATGCTCCTTTGTACTTATTTCCTCCAATTCCCAGAACTTTTCCATTTGATGTTGAAGATCAACCAAACCAACATGGAGCTTTTTAACCTTAACTCCTGACCACACGGAGCCCGTTACCAACCAACCTAATCTAGTTTTTTGTAAGATGGGTTGACCTAAACCTAACTGAATTTGTCCAACACACATTAATCCAAAAAAGACATCAGCACCCAATAACAGATGTACCTTTTGGGGTTCTGCATAACCAGGATCAGCCAATTGCAAGTTGCTAGGAATATTCAATGATGAAGTATTTATTTTAGTACTAGGAGTTAAGCCACTAATCGTAGGTACAACTAAACAGGAGAATGTCCTATGAAAACTATTATGCATGGAATGCATTTCAATCACACATCTTTCACCAACATTGGACCCAATTTCTCCTATGCCTACAATAGATACATCCACCTTTTGCACCTGTAAACCTAGCTTCTGCACTAAATCTGTTGTGATAAGGTTCGGTTGAGAACCATTATCTAAGAGAGCTCTGCATGGTTGAGCACGCCCATGAACATCCACCACTTGAACCAAAGCAGTTGATAAAAGAACTTCTCCTTCCATTTCTTTTCCATTGTCTAAAAACACAGATTTGACTTGCATCGCGTTGTCAGCAGCATCCTCCCCTGGATACTCGTTCGGAGCAAGTTCACCTTGATCATCTTGACCACGACCAGATGACCTATCAGACCTGTTCTCTATATGGTGATGAGACATTCCTCCTCTTTTTTCATAATGCAATAAGGCGTGATGACGCTTTCCACATTTTGTACATCCTGCTTTATCACAATCTTTCCCTATATGGTTAACCTTTTTCAAACAATTTAAGCATAAACCCAATCTTTTTGCCTGTTTATACCTAGAATAAGTTTTTAATTTTAAAAATTTGTTACAGTTAATAATATTGTGATTACCATTACATACCGCACAAGTAGTACCTGATTGTATTGATACAAAACTTTTATGTGTTCGAGTAAAGTTGTCTTTCTCTTTACCATCAATTTTCTTTTTTCTTTCAATATTCTTTAAACTGTCTACTCTTTTACCCAAAAATTCTTTGAATTGTTCTAAACTTGCTAATTCCCCTTTTATGTATATTCTTCCCACTTAACGAAAGAATTTTGATCCAACTTTTTAGTCATACAATAAATGATAAAAGGATCCCACGTTTCTACAGATAAACCCAATTTAGCTAAATGATATAACATTTCAGTTATTATATCTGACATATTTAATAAATCAGTAGCGGATTCTTTTGTTAGTCTAGGGAAATTTAATAAGTTATCCAAATGATATTCTACCAACATTGGAACATCATCATATCGGTCACATAAAAGCTTCCATACTATTTCATAATTTTCGGCAGTCATTTTCCTCGATTGTACTACTTGTACACCCTGTACAGATTTTTTCAAAAAATGGAATTTCTCAACTTTATTAATAGCGTCATTATCATGAATTAATGATTCAAACATATCTTTAAATTCAACCCATTGTTTTAATTTTCCATTAAACGTAGGTAATGGTATGGGAGGCAATTTAGGCCTAGATTGTGCAGCTACATCTACACTAACCACAGAAGATGACGACACAATATTATTGTCATGATTGTCATTAAAATTATTATTAAAAACATTTTCATTATTTTTATATTTGGTTTCAAGCAAATTCAGAATCACTTTCGCTTTTGAAAATGCACAATAAAAGTCTGTTTCAAATGTTTCTCTATCTTTAACTACTAATTCAAAATCAGCATCCAAAACTAAAGTCTCTAACTCATTTTGAACACCCTCAAACTCTTCCAGCACAAGTTCATAACGTGAGAATTGTTATTAGAGCAATTTTACACCAAAATATTATATTGTATTTTATGGTTGTAACTTGACAGACAGTCAGTCAATGGTTGATAAATACTTATGTCAATTGTCAATAAAATTAAGTTAGTTATATCTGTTCTGTTTTTGAAAAATAAATCTACAATCATCCATTCGATATTTTATTAAAGTATTACAAGAAGCCAAGCACTGCACTTTGAAATTCTCATTTCATCAGGTTATGGGCCCAGAATCCGCAATTTGGCACAAGTAAAACTCAGAAGGTAATCAAGTTAAAGGAAAACGTGCTCCATCACGATGGCATATCAAGAAGAAAAGTATAAAGTTCCGCTATTTGATGGCAGCAATTACCACAGTTGGAAGTTTAGAATGGAAATTCTGCTAGATGAATTAGATTTGTTGAATTATGTACAACAACCTCTAAAGTTAGAAGATGTACCAAGCACAGGAACAGAAGCTCTGGAAATGGATCGTAGAAACAGTCAACTAATAAAAGAAGACAAAGCATGCAAAAGAAGAATTGTTTCGAAGGTATCTGATTCTCATTTAGAATACTTGCAAGGCAAAGAAACTGCATACGAAATGTGGGAAAGTTTGAAAAGTGGCTTTGAAAGGCAAAGTCTGGCCACACAGAACCGGATCAAAAGACAAATGGAAACATTACAGAAAAATTCAACAGTAAGTCTTTCTGACCATTTCCTACATTTTGATCAGCTAATGAGGGCATACAAATCAGCTGGAGGTCAGATCAGCGAAAGAGAATGTGTTCTTCAGTTATTTCAATCTGTCTCTTCCAATGAATATCAAACAGTCATAAGCTCATTGGAAACTCTATCCCTAGCTGATGAATCACTAATTACACTTGCCGCTGTAAAAGGAAGATTACTCGATGAAGAAGCCAAACTTTCTACGATGTCAACCAGGTCCAAAGAAGAAAACCATTCATCTGCTGTCTTCATGACCAATTCTGGAAAGAAACCCTACAAACAATCACATGGAAAGAAAAGTGGCAGTTCAGGAAAAGGGGCCAACCAGGAAGCGTTCCCTTACAAGTGCTACTTCTGCAACAAAACCGGACACAAGAAGGCTGAATGCAGGAAAAGATTGAAATGGGTGGAACAGAAAACAGGACAGGTAAATGCTGCTTCAACAAGTGCACAAACAGGTAACGCAGATTTTTGTTTTGTTGCTAGTAGTGAAAATTCAAAAACTTTTGTAAAATGGTATTTAGATTCAGGTGCGACTGAACATCTAGTTAGTGATAGCAATTTGTTGAATAACGTTAAATTTTTAAAAGAATCTATTAGGATTAAAGTGGCAAAATCAGGGCAATATATGCAAGCTGAAAAATGTGGTTCCATTAGAGTAAAGTCTATTGTTCTGGATAAATCTTATAACATAACTATTAATGATGTATTACATGTACCTAATTTGCAGTATAACTTACTATCTGTAAGAAAATTAGAAATGAATGGTCACACTATTGTATTTGAAAAAGGTCAAGCAAAAATTATGAACAATAATATAGTTGTAGCTGTTGCTTTACGCAAGGAAAAATTGTATGAATTAAATTTTGAAACATTGGTAAGCATGACTGAGGCAAACATGACAGTAACTGATTTTGATATTTGGCATCGCAGATTAGGTCACCTTGGTAAGAATAAATTGATAGAGTTGAAAAATTTAGTTGACGGTATGCAAATTAATTATACTAACAAAGCTGAAAAGGTATGTGAAGTTTGCGTAAGTGGTAAACAAACTAAACTACCACATAATGAAAAGCGAACTAGAGCCAGAAGACCATTAGAGTTAATACATAGCGATATTATGGGTCCTATAAATATTACCTCTTGGGATTCAAAGAAATACATACTTTGTTTCATAGATGATTTTACTCATTTTACGGCAGTTTATTTTCTAGAACATAAATCAGAGGCATTCAAATTTTTTAAAATTTATAAAGCTAGAGTCACAGCACATTTTAATCTCCCAATTAGCAGGTTTAGGTGTGATAGAGGAACGGAGTATCTTTCTAATGAAATGAAGAATTATTTTGAAAAGGTGGGTATTCAATACGAATGCACTATAAGGTATACACCTCAACAAAATGGAGTCGCGGAGAGAATGAATAGAACCATAGCAGAGAAGGCTAGATGTATGCTTATCGAGTCAGGATTGAGAAAGGATCTATGGAATGAAGCAGTACTTACTGCGGTCTATATAATAAATAGGACACCAACTTCTGCTCTGAATGGGAAGATACCAGCTGAAGTCTGGTATGGCAAGAAACTAGATTTGAGTAAACTGAGAGTTTTTGGTTGCATTGCATATCTGCATCCTCCAAAACATATGCTGGACGGGAAATTTGGTTCCAGAACGATAACATGTTACATGATTGGGTATTGTCATAATGGCTATAGGTTATGGTACCCAAAGGAAGAAGCAGTTATCGAAGGACATGATATAGTTTTTGATGAATCTTCAAAACACATTGAAAGACAATTTACTGACTGGGATGACACAACTCAGCAAACATCAGAACAGACAGAAGTCATGAATCGACAGGAAACTGATAAACACATCGAAGAGGAAAACATGGAAGAATCTGATGACACAGGAAATCATGAGATGAACCAACATGAACTTACACAAAGGCACAGTGAAAGAACTAGAAAACCACCAAATTATCTCAAAGATTATGTTGTTGATGATGACTTTGATGCACTTGCATTTAATGCTGAAACTTTTGTAGATGATGTTCCAGAAACGTATAGTGATATAAAAGGAAGGACTGATGAGATACACTGGAAGCAAGCAGTTAAGAACGAAATGGATGCACTTCAGGAAAATAATACCTGGACATTATGTGAACTACCAAAGGATAAAAGAATTATTGAAAACAAATGGGTTTTTAAAATAAAAAGAGATTCACTAGGGAATCCTCATACTTACAAGGCAAGGTTAGTAATTAAAGGGTGTAGTCAACGTAAAGGGTTTGATTATAAGGAAACATATTCACCGGTTGCTAGACTAGATACTGTAAGGGTTTTGTTATCTCTTATAGTCTCTAAAGGTTTAATTTGTCAGCAACTTGATGTTAATAATGCATTTTTAAATGGCGACTTGATGGAAGAAATTTATATGCGGAAGCCCGAAGGGTTAGAAGACGGTTCAACGTATGTTTGTAGATTAAATAAAGCACTTTATGGTCTAAAACAGGCTCCGAGAATGTGGAATTTAAAATTTGATGATTTAATTACAAGTTTGGGATTTAGAAGAAGTGAAAATGATCATTGTCTCTATATTCGAAAAATAAAAACTCGGATCATGTTTATTCTCATTTATGTTGATGATATGATTTTAGCATCAGATGATATTAAC
This sequence comes from Galerucella calmariensis, assembly GCA_910591675.1. NCBI lineage: Eukaryota > Metazoa > Arthropoda > Insecta > Coleoptera > Chrysomelidae > Galerucella > Galerucella calmariensis. Next base: position 9,196 of record CAJUYG010001881.1, on the reverse strand, counting down.
GAGTTAAATGAAGTAAAAACAAAATTAATGTCGAAATTCAAGTCAAAAGATTTAGGAAAATTAAATTATTTTCTTGGAATTAATGTCACTTACAGTACCGAAGCATTGTTCTTATCAAATGAACAATTTTTGAGGAGTGTATTGAAAAGATTCAGAATGGATGAAAGCAGTCCAATTTCAACGCCATTGGAGGCTAAACCACCTAGAGATTTAATGGGTCCTTGTATTGTAGAAGTCAAACCTTATCGAGAATTAGTCGGTTGTCTAATGTATGCCATGGTGTCAACCAGACCTGATTTAAGTATGGCAGTTAATTTTTATAGTCAGTTTCAGTCAAATGCTACTGAAAATCAATGGATTGGCTTGAAGCGTATATTGAGATATATTAAAGGAACTTTGAATTATGGAATAGTTTTTACCAGAAATGTTACAGAACCTCTCATCGGATATGCAGATGCTGATTGGGCGAATGAATATGACAGGAAATCTATAAGCGGATACCTATTTGAATTCTACGGTAATTTAGTAACGTGGTGCACTAAGAAACAGAGAATAGTCACTCTGTCGTCTACGGAGGCTGAATACGTCGCTCTAAGTCAGGCAGCGTGCGAATTTATTTGGCTGAAAAATCTTCTTTTAGAAATGAACGTAGCTGTTCAAACTGTGAAAATATTTGAAGACAATATGTCTTGCATTCATCTCTTAACAAAGCCAAATCATTCAAGACAAAAACACATTGATGTGAAGTATCACTTTATTAAGGAATTGATAGCTTCAAATGAACTTAAGGTTTTATACATAAACACAAGTGAACAAAAGGCTGATGTACTCACCAAAGGACTTAAGACTGCACAATTTTGTAAGCTACGTTTTGCATTAGGTGTAGTTTCCCATAACTGAATTTATGATATTTTTGTCTCGGATTGTTTCAGTTGTGGATACCAATTTTTCTTGCATTATATTATTTAGTTTTGTATTCAGTACGGTGGTAAAATTGAGGGGAGGTGTTATTAGAGCAATTTTACACCAAAATATTATATTGTATTTTATGGTTGTAACTTGACAGACAGTCAGTCAATGGTTGATAAATACTTATGTCAATTGTCAATAAAATTAAGTTAGTTATATCTGTTCTGTTTTTGAAAAATAAATCTACAATCATCCATTCGATATTTTATTAAAGTATTACAAGAAGCCAAGCACTGCACTTTGAAATTCTCATTTCATCAAGAATCGATCTTTCAACTCTAAATACAAATGATTAATTTGATCTTTGTTTGTGTTTTCTATCTCAATTTTTTCCAAAAATTTACTAAAAATTGTAACTTTGCTCTTTAAAGCACCACGTTTCCTAACTAATGTTTTAATTTCGGATTCTGCCATAATTAATCACAACAGCTTAATTAATATTATGTATCTGTACTCACTCAAATAAGAAACTAAAAAAAGGATACAAGAGACTCACCATACGATTCCCGACCTTATCTTATTTGTTTTAAACCTATGCAATTCGATATTCTTCAAAATTCGCGCTTTCGACCTTATGTTGTTCTTATTTAGGGTTTTCGTCTACGCGACTCGTACTGTAATTCCAGAGGGTCACTTGCGTTGTGTGATACCACGCACCATGTAAACTAATCGTCCAATACACCTAGGCTCATTCCAGGCTCTAATTCAACTGGCTAGACTTCCAAATTCTAACTATTAAAATTGCAATATTTTACCAACACTCTCCAATCCAGCGAGAAGGACCACTATGTTGGGAATTCTCCCAGTATTTAATAATTGAATCCACCAATTCCAAAAAGTAAGAACTTTTATTGAACCATAAATATTACAATTTTAGTTATACTAAAATTATGACTTGTGTCAAAAATATATACGTGCGTAGAGAACAGATAAATAAAATATTATGTCTATTGTTTTAGTTGTAGTCAGTACTCGGTTACCAACTCTTAAACATATTTTTATCAATACTTTCTGGAGTTAATTTTTCATTCCCACACAGCTGTATCCATTTGAGGCATTTTAACAAGTTGTTTCTTTTTGGAAACCGGCGAAACTTGATTTTTTTATTTTTTCTTGAATCACTTTTACAATTTTTGTAGGAGCACCTTGTCATGATAGTTGTTTTTCGAAACTAATATATATTTATTCACACTTTACGGCAACAGGAATATCCTCTGGTCGTCAAGTTGAAATGCTACGAA
>CAJUYG010001880.1:83107-96169 GCA_910591675.1 Galerucella calmariensis | reverse complement strand
GGAAAATATGATGCAATTTTTGTTGAATTCCAAAGATGAAACATATCTTATAAGGAACGTATGTTTTATCACTACATATGAATCGTTCAATTTCATATTTATTGGTTTTCTTTCAGATTTGTCTCATAGTATCTGTGGCAGGTGGATGACGACGGGATCAATTTAGAAAATTGAAATCAAGTGACATCAAAGACAAAAATTATGTTTTAGTCATAACATAGCCAGAAACTGAAACTGGCAAACAACAAATTTGTACTGGTATCAATCCGATTGAATTATTCCGTGAATACTTAGCATTGGGACCTACATATACAGATCATTCAAATCTCTTTATCAGCTATTATAAAGGCAAGTGTTCAATCCAAGTTGTGGAAACTCATACATTCAATGAAAAACAATATTTATTTGAATCGTCGACAAAAAAATGTTTTGTACGCCACGGCTGAAAGTGTTTGTAGGATTCGCCTGTTGCTCAGCTCATTTCACTCGTCTCGCAATATTCAGACTTTTCCCACAAAGTAGCACTTTCAGTCCTCGGTATTCAAATAACTTTTCACATTTCGTTCTTGACTTCGAGTATACTTAGATTTTGCGTAATTTTAAATAAGGACGAAGAATTCTCAAAGAGTATTCGCATCGATAGACTTGGTTTTAAGATTAAAAATATGTTAAGAGTATCCCAAGAGATGGAAAACCTGATATTTATGATGGAAAAAAGTAATTTTAATACTTTTTCTAGTTTTGCTTAAGCTTTTCTCCGATGTGGTTGAATACAGACGGGAAAAGAAGGTCGTTAATTTCAGTTGAGGAGCTGGATGACAAAAGTTGAAAAGAATGTGATGAAAGTATGTGTTGGGTGAGCCAACAAATTGAACATTTCTTTTTATAGCAGCGAGTGCAGAATAAATGAACTCATTAGGCCAGTAGTACACTTGTAAGCTCCATTATTTCAAAGGGATGCAGTCTTCACCATAGAGATTCATATGGAAAATAAGTAGAAATAGGCCGTGTACTTGTATGCATCACTTGGGTACTACCTTTATTTTAAAAAACAGCATGGAATACAAATCCAATAACAAAGTCCGAACTCTGTGATCAAGACGTAAAATTAAGTACGCAATAACTTTGTTACTGAGGGATGTCAACATTTCTCACTAAATAGTGAATTGAGGCCGGGTTGATAAAAACCTCCCAATATAGTACCTACTGGTTATTATTCACCGAATGAACAAAAATTTGGTTGCTTCACTTTCCAGTGAATAAAACCTTCAGATAATTCAGATTAACTCTACGAAATAATCTTCAATCTAATATATAATAAATAATCATTTAATATGGATGCTTTCGAAGATTTAGGAAATTTGTTTGATAAGGAATTGAATCAAGAAATACGGCGATTGCTAGAGGAACGAGCTTATTTGACTTGATGTAAAATTGATCATTAGAATTTTTGGTTCATTTTTTGTAGTTCTGCATAAATCTCACACCCAAACTAGCGACTCAACTAAACCTATCATAGATAATATACTACTAACTTCACGAATCACGTGTAAAACCAAGGAGAAGTTGCACACAATTGTCATCACAAGGACATTTACTGTCAAGAGAGGGACGTTTTTTTCTCCCCGACTCTCTTTTCTTATACTACAACATATATGCATCTTTCATAGTATTACCAAGGTTATGAAATTTGTGTAGTATATATTGAAGTGGCACAAAATTATTTGTTAGCTCAAATTCAAAGCAACTAGGGGTGAAAAACGATAAACTTTTATTCGCCGATTGAAAGTTTACACCAAATTCATGTGGATATCAACTAATTTATAAGGATTTAAAAAAACCAGGTCTAAGTTAATTACTGATTAACAATCAGTTTCCTTTATAATCAGTTTTAAATAAAATGGCAAAATCGAGCAAAAGAGAATTCAAGGATGGAGATCAGAACTACCCAAGTAAAAACATGACATAATAAATAATCGGGCCAATGTAATCCATGCACTTACCAAAATTTATTGTAATATAGGAAATGACTGTCAAACAATGTAAAAATGGGCGAATTTGCTGAACCCAACGACTGGAACTGATTACAAAACATTTTGAGTTTGCTGGCAGTCAGCGGCTGAATTTTATCCAAACCCATTGCTGCAAGTCAGCAGTGGAAGTTAGCCCAACTTCCCGATGTTATTCTTGCAGTTTTGCTTGTTATAATGAAACCATCATTTATTACTACTCTGCAGTCGTCTGTATTCATTTCCATGTTCATTGTTCATTATCAAAACCAAAACTTTACATTTTAACAGCGCCAAATGTGAAAATAGTACATTATACACCAAAGTGGTGAAGACCATTTTGATTAACCGAGCACCAAAATTATTTCAAGAGGGGCATTGCGTGAATTTTAGACTCATGGAATTTTTATTCAAATATTTCAATCTTGATTGATAATTTCAAGCAGCAGATATGTTGAATACAATCTCCTGGCTATACAAAGTTATATTGCACAAGTTATTGTACAAATACTATCCTTGGATTCTCAAAACATTTGTCCATCAGTTACCGAGGTTAATATAGGACTTTCACGATAAAAAAACGGTGATGTCATTTTTAGTTCCTATCCTGCTTATCAGAATAAATATCAATTTGCCAACCGTAAAAACATTTTATCCTCAACAGCCAGGGCAATTTACAGCTAACGTGTTGGCGTTCAAGACGTTGTCAGATCAACTGGTGAAACCACAGAATACATCAGCCAAACAAGGAACGAAAGCCGGCGTGAAGCCTTTAATGTTTTGGGGTAAAAATTTCGTGACCTTCAAACTGACGTTGACAGATAACGGATCAAGTTACACTGAGAAAATTGTTCACAAAATATAAATTAAATGTTAACCACACGCGAAAAAGTGGAACCAAAGAATCTCAAATGATAATTGTTCATTTCTATGACTTGTTTCGACATAGTTTCAATTGTTGAAGTCAATTTATGGATTGCTTGAGTTGATTTAACAGCTCAACAAATATTGTAAAAAATATTATAAATATGTTTTAGCTTTTGTTTTTGGAGTAGGTACCATCATCATTAAAAATAATGAGCTATTGTTCAACCAAAGGTCTCTTATTCTTTATTTATAATATTAGTTTACAATAGAAAAAATTTCAGTGAATGATGATATAAAATTTCAATGAGTATGGTGCTTGTTTATGAAATTTTTATTATTTATATAGTCAAAAGTTACACTTCACCAGAATCGCCCAGTTCTAAGTGACCAGCGAATCAAATATAGTGCAGGGTTCATTGCATATTTTCAGTGAAATGGAACATACACACCATCCTGAATATTTTAATACGATCTTTCCGATTCCGGTTTCAAAACTAGCGAAAAAGGGCTCCCTGGTGTGCAAGAAGGGGATTTAAAAGGAATAGCCATTGTGCGTTGAATGCCAATTTTGAAATATCAGTGATCAGGGCATCAACTCTCGACGGAAATAAAATAAAACGTTCTCCGGGGATCATATCTCTTTTCTACTGCTGTTCTCTGAAGAGCGTAATACGTATTCTAGAACAATAAGAACGGTGAAAGAAACAGGGATCAAAATAACAGTGATGCCAAATTTCTAGACCAATCATGAAACCGAATTTTTTGAAAGATACAATGCGCGTGTTTGAATCTGTCATGTGAATTTTCATCGGTTTTCAATTTAAAATTTTCAATAATTCACAAATACAATCAAGGTTATATCATAATGATAAATACTAGCCCATTGTTGAAGGATCTTCGGACAGCTTCCATCATTTTTTCTCACAACATACATCTTCAAAGATTATTATCTATTTCATTATAACGCCTCACAAATTTCAAACTCACTTTTCAAAAAGTAGACTGCAGTTCTTCAAGGAGCAACATATTTTTCTAGTGCTATATGCCTTGACGAACAGTGAATTACACTCCAAGTTGAACGGGTTTGGTATATCTGCAAGATATAACCAACCATTCTGATTTTGTGATTAGAAGGGACAATATTACTTGTGCACCGGCTTCGGTGCATTTGCGCTTCATCAGAACAAGCTTGATATTATCCGTTCAGAAACTGTAATTTGTGAGGAGTTATAAGATGACGTCAGGAAATTCCTAACAAAAGAATTATGAATATTACATTCTCATATGCAAAACACTCTCAAAGTTATTGTGGTCGGACAATATTCATTTCAGTTTTGAAGCAATTTTCTCAATATATTTTGTATGGTCCTCGTGGCATTACTTTTTTTTCATGTTTCTTTAAATTAAATTATATTTATGGAATATTAATGAGCACCTTGGTGCCCTGTTTTGTGTAACAGTTGACGTTTCAGCTCCCGAACTATGTATTTCTATGTAGTAACTTAGAAATGAGGATCTAAGATGGAAGTGATCTCAGCGTTACTCAACTAATGCCAACATTTTGAGATTGGATAAAGGACGATGGGGAGGAATATAACATTCCATATAAGAAATTGCGGCAAAGCGAAAGCTTTAAAAATATTATATCTCAACGAACTCTGAAATGATGATCCAAACAAGATTCTGTAATTAAGACGTGCATATTCTTCCAGATATTCAACTAAAAAATTATAGTTTTTCAGGATATAGGAGAAACAAAGTTTATCATTGTGTGGTCTTATGAAACCACGATGCAAATGAAACATTTTTTGGATTGTAAGTGATTAACTGGAAATTTTTGAAAAACTATCCCATTCACGATAATAAAATCGCGTTTTCAATCTTAACTCAATTATTGGAAAATGGGAATGATAATGGAAGATCAATAGTGGACAAAATATTCAATTATAACTGTGAAGCTGTGAAGAATCCCTGACAAGAAAAACCAAATCATATAAAGATCGACACAAGAGCACCTCTATACAAAGAGTTTACTGAACAAGATGGACAAGGAACTCTCAACCAGACAATTAGAACTGGGTGAAAGACATTTGAATACAGCTATCAACCCTATCAATTATAGGGGGGCATCTCATGAAAACCTGAAAGAGAAGTTTCTGTTTAAAAACCGGAAATTTTCCCAAGAGGTAGGTTTATTTTGGTATAATTTTGTCCCCTCCCCCGCCCCCTTCCAAGGTCCACACTTTAATTTACTTGTGACTGGATTATTATCAATCTCGTATACTTAGAATCCGTCTGGGATGTGTATAGCTACGTAGTTTCACATATTTGAAAAAATTGATCATTCACATTTTATATTGCATTGTGTTGTGATGACAAAGGTGAAGTTTTTCAACCTCCGTTTGAATCATCAAACAACCAGTCAATATTATTGAACTATCGAAATAGATGTTGATCCTGTATGATTGATAACTATGGTAATAGATACAAATGTTTATCGATTGTAATCATTGTGAAATGTCATATTGTTTTTGTTTATTTCTTTGTTATATCTCGAGTATGGAAATGAATATTCATCAAGGCCGATTATAAGAGGATTTGGTTCCCATTTTCTATTCTATTTTAATTGTGGAATATAATTTGTTATTCCAGAGGATAGAGCACATATCATTCCTAATAATACCTTTTATTGCCGAGTATATATATTCATGTGACATTTCTCTAGATGATAGTGACCAAAACGATGAAGCTTTTCATAATTATAGCAATAATCTTTGTGAATGTCGAAGGCAATGATGAAGGTGAGAAAATGTCTCACTTCAATGAACATTCACTTTATTTGGGTTTGGAAAAATGAAGCTTGCTTTACCTTGTAGTTTATGAAGAAATCGATGATTTTTCTGATGACTTGAATGCGAACGATACTTTCATTTGGATGAGGTCATACACGGATATAGCTTACCATTTCTTTTGTCAAAAACATCCCAGTAACTCTTTCGATGTGAGAAAAAACAATGTGGAACTTTTGAAAAAGTCACATTTTTCAGCGACTAAAGACACGCTTTTCGTTATACATGGTTTGTATGAATTTTATAAAGGCAACTCAATTCAGTTATAACACATGGCACACAGCAAATGTCACTTTGATAGTTTCAAAAGTAAACTGAAACTTCCATAGGCGGATGAATATCACTAACAAATCCGACGTTGCCAAATATTTTTTTTATCAAAATTGGTATCATTTCCTTCCCCTTCTCAGGAAAATTACCGAATAATTTGTATTTCTTTCCCCTCTTTATGTGTGGGATTTGTTCGTGAAATTCATCCATCTTTGAACTTTTACCCCTGATTTCCAGATTCCATAACGTAACGTAAGGTGATAGTATAAAATGTTCTTCAAGCATTACGGTCAAACGAGAAGAATTTAACTTGTGTTTATAGATATCCAAATTACAACAACTTAGTATTTCAGGTTATTTTCACTTAAAACTGGATGATTGTTCTTTCATGCATATTATTAATAGGAATTTTCACGAAGGAAATCCCGTCAATTCATTCAAAACTAACCTCAAAATCACCCTAGTTTTTTCAACGTACCCTTCAAAAAGTTGAATTGTGTATCGGCCGCGTCACAATCGCGATCAGCGTCACGCGGGCAATATATGAATGGTAGTGGGGTCGTCCTATGATTAATCTTTCATCGTCTGACGGAAATCATTCCGTTACGTTTCGTTACGGCATGTATCAATTGAGGGCAGCTACAAATACACTTCCATTTTCCAATCATCTATAGCATTTTAAAATGATTTTAGTCCGTTGCTTAGACACTTTCCAATATTGTTTACAATTCACATGTCGTACCCCGGCAGGTGAAGTGACAATAGTTACTCATAAAGCGGTTTTCGGGAATAATAGAAAAATAACATCTATGTATTTTGGGCAGTATTTTTGATACACGCCATCAAATTATTATGAATGTGTATATCAGTTTTTGTTGAAAATGAGGTGTAACAGGTGAAGGCAGGTGAGTCTTTTCAGCTGTCAGTTTTCTTGCTTAGTGCGATACATCAAATAGTGGTACAATATAAATTGAAGGCGTGCTGCGAGGATAAATACTTTCTCTTATCCCACGCCACTCTGGTTATAATTGATTCTAATTTTTCTTCTTCGTCACTTTTTACGAGAATATATGAGTCTAGGTGATAAAGTGAGTGGTATTTAATTGACTAGTCGTACAACAATATCCTCGAGAAGTTATAGTTCATATCCATGGTGGACTTGCAGCATGTTCTGCCATAATTCTCCACCCGTATTATTCTCATTTATGCATCCGCATAAACTCTCTCTCCGTTTTGTTCAACAGTTCCGTTCGTTACAGTCCGCGGTCTTTCAGGTTTCAGCAAACTTTTTACGATCCCAGTTGTATTAAAACGTTATAATGTTCCAGCTACTGTTGAGCGTGATATAGGATTTCTCTCCGGATGCAAATTATTGAAAATATGAGTCTTAATACGATCACCATAACCGATCATCATTAAAATTTCTTAACGCTCTTTTCCACTCAATTGAACCATTCTGAATTGTGGAATTAATCTTTGTCAAATAGAATTTGACACTTGGAGAACAAAACACGTACCAAACAGTACTCGTTTATTTATTACTATGCATACAAACAACATCAATTGGTTCATCTAAAAAGTTTTTTGCTTTGATGCAAAAAACTTGAAGGAGGTTTATTATAGTGCTATATTATAGTTTTCACGATTTTTTCTAAATTAAACTCAGTATGTATGAATTCAAAATAACAATGAAACGTAACTCTCCTATTGTTAAGTGTCAAATGGTATGTAACTTTTACTTGGTGCTGAATGAAAAGTGATATGAAATTTATTGAAAAAAATATTTGTATTCAAAAATGATTCTCAGGGGTGGTTTTCGCCGAACTTAAAAAAAACAGAACTGTAGCTTAAAAGAAAAGGTAGTTAATAAAGTTGAGCGCCACGTGGTTTTTTTACTTTTTATAAAAAGAATAGGTTAACCCCGAAACTATGAATGAAGTTCTGTCCTGTTATTTAAGCATTCACTATATAATCCACTGTTTGATAATTTGAATTGTGTGTCTATAAATTCAGTAGGAAGGAAGTTGAAATAAAATTCCACAAGTTAAGCAATAACAATAAATATGGATTTAATTAGTTTCTAATTGTAAAAATATAAAATTTATGTTGAATATATTCTAAAAAAATATATTAACAATGTCAGTGGGTGAAGCCCTTAAGTTCACAAATTATAGGAAATAAGTGGGTGAAGTGGGTGAAGCCCTTTTGATTTACAAATGATGAAAAATAAGAATTTTAGCTTGAAAGGTCGACCTTGGTGAAAACTTCTTTGTATATGGAGGTACTTATCTTAGAGGAAGTACTAGCTTGGGAGCCTCCCTGCCTTCTTGGGTATTAGGCCAAAATAATATTTCCTCAGCAGTGGAGGTATGCCTCGAAGTCCATCCGTTCTTATGAAACCATAAAATCGGTGTAAAGATAGATACCAATTTCAAGATACTTCTTTTAGATTTTTTTTTTGTTAAAAAAAATCTATGTAGCCAGCCGCTGTAGGAATATCATAAGTGAAAAAATAATCTGGATCTTAACATTTTAATATGATATTAGCAGATATATCCCACAGCGGTTGAAATGCTCACGTCTGTTTTAATAGACAACTTAGATCGAAAAGCAAGATGGCTGTTTTCGATTCACAGTTAACCACCTCCACTTAGAACAAGTTTTGCGAATTCGACACCAAGTCCCTGGTTATACGATACGGCAAAGCAACCGGAAGAATAACAAAGGCGACTGTGAAACTCCACGTTTCACAAGCTCTTTCAAAAAAAAATATTGGGCGTCGCATTCAAATTAAAGAAGTTGATGGCATTTCTGGTTAGCCGGAAGTATATTATTAACAAAAAAAATGTAGATCAGATGCACTTTGTTCCATCGCACTCACCTGCAAATTTTCATAAATATCGTTCTTTCCGTTTAAAAGATATTTACTTATTGTTTCCATACTTTATCCCAATCCCAATCCCAATCCCAATCCAATATATAAGTTTGGAAATTGAATAGATGAGGATTTTACTTGATGTAGATCCATTCTAAATTATAAAATGAAACAATTTGATTTGTTGAAAAGCTACTGTGTTAGCGAAACGCGTCACAACTTCAATTTTAATAAAATGTACATTTTAACGGATCATATAGATTTATTTCATAATTTTGTATAAGTTTATATCGTATAATTATGATAAAGCACCCACAGAATACATCGATGATAAGGAATACTTTAGTGTCGTAGATTATAGGTTCGTTCCAACCAGCAATTCTGTTATCGTACGTAACCAGTAATTGAATTATTTAACGCGCATGCGTGAGAGAAACTAGTAAAATTACTGGTAATCTCTCACCAAACGGTTGGAACGTATTTTAAACTAGTTTAGTAGTTATTGTTATTCCGGGATGCTGCTGTAAATATCGAGAATATATTTTATTGTATTAACAATAATCAGAAAATGAAAGTATAAAAATTAAGACATTTTATTTGTAATTATAAAGCCTTCAGGCTTGAAAATATATGAAAATAAATACAACGAACTTATAAAAACCAAAATAGACACTTTCAATCTAAAAATATCAAATTAGTGAAACTAAATACTAATAATATTACCTATATCAAAATATCACAATAAAAGAAGTATTTGTAACCTTGATAATAATGTAGGTAAATGGAGAAATTATATGTATCTTCTATTCGACCATTTTTCAATTACATCATAAGTAGAAGCAGTTCAGCACAATATAATGTGGTTTCGGACTCCATTCTTCCCTTTTTTTATTTTATCAACTAATACACAAACGAAATAAAGCACAAGCAAGAATACATAAAAAGCAGAAATGAATGTAACAAAATAATAAGAAAATCAAAGCGAGAATGGATGGATAACAATATAAAAGAAATAGAACAAGGAAGAAAGGATTGTGATACCAAAAAATTTTATAAAAATATAAATGAACAAAGCCGAACCTATGAGGGCAAAACGAAAGGTATGAAAAACCAATATGGCAAAGTCATTGGAAAAGAAAATGAATACAAACAAATATGGATGGATCACTTTAGGACTTTACTAGTAGAAGATTCAGATATTGAAGTAGATATTGAAGGAATATCACAAGGAAAAACATTGGAAGAACCTACAAGAGCAGCCGAAACGGAAAAGCTCCTGGAAAAAATTACATAAATATGGAACTGATAAAGTGCGGAGGTGAGAAGCTTCATGATATAGTATACCAACTTATAATAAAAATATGGAGAGAGGAGAAAATGCCTATAGACTGGGAAATAGGACAGATAATTACAATCCACAAAAAAGGTGACCAGCATGAATGCCAAAACTATAGAGGTATTACATTACTGAATACTGCTTATAAAATACTATCAGCTACAATAAACAGAAGGCTTAGAGACACTACAGGAAATACCATAGGACGATATCAGTGTGGATTCGTAAAAGGAAGATCAGCGGTAGATGCCATATATACACTGAAGATAATGGAAAAAGCATATAAACATCAGATAGAACTGAAAATGTTATTTGTAGACTTTCGGCAAGCTTTCGATTCAATATGTAGAGGCAAACTTTTGTCTGCGTTGAAAGAACTAGGCATTAATGATAAATTAAGAAGGTTAATCAAGATGAATATGGAAAACTCAAGAGCTACGATAAAAACACGAAGAGGAGAAACTGATGAAATAAACATAAATAAGGGTGTAAGACAAGGTGATTCGCTATCTGCAACATTATTTAACCTAACACTTGAATATGCAATGAGACGAATACAAAAAAGCAATCTCAGGACAAGCGGAAGACAAATAATTGCTTATGCGGACGATATAGTAATCATATCAAAGACAAGAGAGATTCTGGAAAACACAATAAGGGAAATCACAAGTGGAGGAAATAGAATGGGATTGAAAATAAATGCAGATAAAAGAAAAATCATTATTTTTGGAAACTAAATCAATCCAATGCAATAAAGATCGGAGATTTCGAATTTGAAAAAGTGGAGAAATTCAAATACTTAGGTGTCACAGTAACGAACACTGGAAACAGGAAAAAAGAAATAGAAGAAAAAATCATTAATGCAAATAGGGCTTACCATGCCAATAAAAAACTTTTAAAAAGCAAATTACTTTCAAGACAAACCAAAATCAATATTTATAAAGTGCTAATAAGACCCGCCATGTTGTATGCTACTGAAACAATGACACTGACTAAAAAGGAAGAAAAAGACTTGAGAATAATAGAAAGAAAGATAATGGGAACAATATTGGGACCAATCAAATTGAGAGATAACGAGTACAGACAAAGAATGAACTATGAAATTGAGCAAGAACTGGAAGGAGAGGACATAGTGAGGAAAATAAACGCACACTATTTTCAAAACAGTTCAAAAACTGAAAACCCACTTTCATATCCTTTAAACTTTCCATAAAAAATGAATTTCAAGATAAAAATGTTGCCACTGCGCATCTTTCTTAATTTCAGAACTGTCGATACTCTACCTATCTATCGTGCAAGAATCGTTTGAACGGTAATTTTACTGGTCCACAAACGGGATGGAACAGAGAACTGATAGTAATCGAGAGTTCTGAACCAGTAAATTCAGGTGGTTGGAACGATTTTTTCCAACTGCGCATGTGTATTAGTAATATTACTGTTAATTACTGTTGGTTGGAACGAACCTTATATCTTCATAGTTATGTGCTTCTCCAGCTTATGATTAATGAAACATTGTGTACATTTATATAACGATGAGTGTATAATAATTGCTATAAGCCGCACGAGAGCTTATTTTCCCGACAGATTCCACCCTCCCCGTCAAATTTAGTAGTTGTGGTGCGCATGCATCCACGTAGCCTTTAACCTTCTATTCGATGTGACTGAATGTGATCTGATTGGCACAGTTGGTAGGGTATTGAGCTTACAAATCAGAGGTCGTAGGTTCGGTACCTGGTTGGGACCTGCGTTTTTTTGTTTTTTTTTTAGTTTTTTATTTCTTATTCTCTGATATTTCTATACACATAGTTCACTTTGATCAACCGGGCTTGGGACCGGGTTTGCTTGTTTTTTTTAGTTCTCCATTCCTCATTTTCTGATATTTACATATTTACTTCAATATTGTTATGTTACTTTTGAATTTGGCAACGTTGGAATCTGTCGGGAAAATAAGCTCTCGTTAAGCCGCGCTTCCTACTCCCACTTTCATTGACTGCTGACTGACGTGATCCTATTAAACATGGCGTTTTAATTAATGTCATAAAGAATTTCAACTTCAGGAAATCACTTCGACTGACGTACATTTTTTTTTAAATAACTATGTAGCACTGACACCTCCTATCCTTGTTAGCTATCTGTCTGTTGAATTCCTGTTCTACATTACTTTTGCTCGTTTTATTTCAAGCTTTGAGAAAACAGTCTAGATGTTAATGGATATTACACTTTTGCGAGCAGGTGTCTCCGTAGGGAAGGTGCTGACTACAGTGATTTTTCATTATCAAAATGTAAGCTATCCTGGACATTTTGGCATTAGGAACACTCCCGCGGAACACTAACGCGAGCTGTTTGGCTATAAATAAAAGCGAAAGCGGAAAGAAACATTTATTAGAAATTATCAGGGTACACCAATTTATAATCAATACTCAAATGAGAGTGGAAAGCATGATTAGAGCATTATTCAATCAATTCGTTTGCAAAATGAACAAAATTCAACATATGAAGTTCAATAGCTGCCTGTTAGATAATAATTATTGTCTTTGGATTAATATGCTCTTAAACTGTCATACCGTACCTATCATTGGATAGATAGGATGTATATTGGGGTGAAATTCACTGAGACTTGGAAAAGTGTATTGTATCTTCTACTTAGTTCCTGAGAAAAGTCACAAACACTTGTTGCCCTTCCAGGCTCATTTTTCAGAGACAGTTTAGAATGTCTGAAGGCTTTGGTTCTTCAGCTTAGGTCGGTGTCAATCCTCTATCCAGTGGTCTCCTAGGTGTTGTGCCCTGGATCTCTGAATTCTTGTGCTATAGAGACATGGCTGCATTAAACTTTTTCTGTACTAAGCTTATTGATAT
>CAJUYG010001880.1:47523-82707 GCA_910591675.1 Galerucella calmariensis | reverse complement strand
CATTTCGAATTATGCGACGAACGCTGTGCTCAACTTTTTAGGTCGATTGTCCTGGTTGACATAACCACACTGCGACCTACATTGTATACACTATCTCTTAGTTCGAAAGATCTAAGCTTCTCGAAAAATCCATTACCCGTTTTGGATCTGGGTCTTCAACCTAATCAGGCTTCAAGTATTTTGATTAAGTTGAGTCGTTTTTAAGACAATCTTGCGCACAAAAATCTATTTCTGATAGTTTCGCTCGGAATATTATTGGAGTGTTTTCCATGGCTGTTGATATTCTAGAACCTAACCTGTAACCTCTTTTCCTAAACTTTCGTTTATTTTCAACCCATCAGTATAATTAGTGATGACACCTCTTAAAGTTAGGGTTATTTCTTTTAGTGGGAGCTCACGCTCGTTAATAACTTCCAGCTCATTTCGGAATCCTCCCTCTGGGCATGTTCATGCCTTGAGCTGCTTCAACGCTTAGTATTCCAAGATGTCCTGTCGGGTCACCGGTTCCCAGCATGAGCTAGCCTATTAATGTAATGGAAAAAGGACTATATTGACTCTATGGTCGCGCAGAGGCACTTCTCTGTTTTTACTGTTCGCTGTTACCAAATCAGCACAGCATGTGTGATAGTTGGCCTGACAATAAGCGGATTTTAAAAAGCATTTTTTTTGTTTCACCAAGCCATCGTAAATGGTGATTTGGAACGAACCACTTATCGGATTGGTTACATAGCATTACTGCAAATATATAGTAACAATCGATAGAAAGAAATCTGCCATGGCTACTAAATAACTATCAGCGGGAGCAGGAAACTGAAGTGCAGCTATTAACTGACTCATGGTGGTCACGTTGCTTCTTATATTAATGTCTGTTCCAGCCACAATCGGGAGCTGTCAGAAATGTTCAAAAAATAACTGAATAGACAACGTGTTCACTTCCGCATAATCCCTTATACTGCCTTATTATGTATGAAACCTTTATATAGCATCAATTTGTAACTTGAATGAAATGGTCATTTCTCGATTTTGGGATAATGATCAAATCGAGAGATAGTTAGTGGGCGCCTTTGAGGGATACTTAGTGAGCAGTATAACGGAAACTAGTGTTTTCAAGATTTTTTCATCTTAAGAATATCTTGAAGTGAACAGTATAAATGGAAATTGATGAGTGTGTGAACAAGCTGGAGCTTGAACATCTCAATAATTAATTTGACATTTTACACCTACGTTCAATTTGGACAGACGCTCCAGAGTACATGTGACATATATCACTTTTCAGGTGCTGCTTTGGGTGGAAATGTTGATAGAATTGTTGGTTTGGATCCCGCAGGACCTTTATTCACTATGAGGAATAAAGCCAATAGACTAGACGCTGGTGATGCTCGTTTTGTACAAGTAATTCATACGAGTGAGTGAATTTTTTATATAAAGCTACGCGTAGCTTGTAATTATGTGAACAAATTTGGATACATTGGCTGGAATACACCGATAATAGGTGAGTTCAGTTTGAGGTTAGTAGGGCACCAAAAAGTGTTTTTTATGACCAGAATAACAGTTATTAATTGTCCACCATTTAAATCACAACATTTTTGCAGGCTTTTTATCATAGCCAACATCAACATTGATTTATTAAAACAATGTATACACCCCCAGAGCGTAAATTCCAAAATTCAAAATAACGTTTTAGCTGAATAGAGAAGAATAGAGATATAGCCAACTGAAAGTGCTGCAAAAATCTAATGGTAAATGGACATAAACGATTGAACGAATATTAAGAAAACATTGTTGTATTCTGTGTAAAAATTTTAATTTTTCAAAAATTGCAAAGTGCTTTCGGCTATCAAGCCATCTTCAGTGTGATACCTGCGAGTGAATAATAATAATAGTTGGAAATATGTGAAATAAGAAATTGGTGGGGAATTACTTACTCGTCAGGTATATAATACAAGAAACCTAATTAAAGGTCGACAACACATTGGAGTCAAAATAATAAAATTGTTTGAAAATTAAATTGAATTTGAAATATTCCCCTGATTGGGGTAAACTGTCTTTACCTTTTGAACATTTTTAATTTTAATATCTCCAGCGACTACACAAACACGTGTTAGTAGAGCGGAAATTGAAGTGACACTACTTCAATTTAAAATTAACAAATGACAAGTGACAATCAAGTGGACACAGAACTCAAGTTATCCAGCATAAGCATAGAAATAACATTGTTACAATTATGTGTACCTAAATGTGAATATTAAAGAACCCATCTCAGATTGCAAAAAATGTTGAAAATCAAGTAATTTGGTAATGTCCCAAAACAAATATGTAAATTTCCCAAATAAAAATTGTAAATAAATAAATTTGATATTAAGGTCTAATGAGAACCCATCAAATCATAAGATGCCAAAAAAGATTAAGGGTCTAATGAGAACCCATTTCTAAATCTAATTCAAAATAGAAAATTCACACACAGGTCAAAAGAGATTCCAAAAGCACATAAATTAAATTGAAAATTATAAAATATTTGTGTAAATCAATGAAAGTAATTATCTGAGAACAATTCCAAATAACAAATTTTAATGAATAAACATTGTAATCTGGTAGTCTCTCACAACAAACAACAAATTCTCTAAACAGATTTGATTAAAGTCTAATAAGAACCCATTTGAATCTAATTCCAAAAACGAAAAAGATTATGGGTCTAATGAGAACCCGTTACTAAATCTTATTTAAATTAGATAACCAATCAATAGTCAGAAGAAACTCCATACACAATAACCATTCAAGGAATGAAGTATGTAAAAACAAATTCCAGCAAATTATTAACAATAAAAATCTATTTAAATCTGAAGATAAAATTTCAAGTGACGAGTAGTCAAATTTTGTATCCAAATAATAACCCAAAACCAATGTGAAAGTCATTCTTATTGGATCTGATTTAGAGTCTAATGAGAACCCATGACTCAAATCACCTACAATCCAGAAAAAGATTAAGGGTCTAATGAGAACCCATTACCAAATTTAATTCAAACAAACAACTCCAACAATAGTCCAGAAATATCCAAAATAAACAAATAACTAATCATGAATTTTGTAATTTAAACATATGGAGAAATTTTAAATTGATGATCATTAACTGAACTGTATAGTATCAGTCTGATGATGTTGTGAATAAATATGAATATTATCATAGAGAGAACTTTTATGTACTACTACTACTACTACTAAATGTGCAGGCGAGCCTTGTCCTGGATAACTCAAGCCAAGGTTCCGACACTGGGGCCACTGGCGGGCCCATTGTGCCAATCCTGCTACCTAGTCATCCATGAAGCCAAGCCCTTCAATAAAGGCCACAACCTTTTTCAGTGGATGCCTGCTTGTGTCTCCAGGAGCCATGACAGTGACTCCGAAGATTCGCCTGCGTAATACAGCCCAGTGTGGACACTCTAAGAGAACATGAACTGACGTTTCATCAGTCATGCCGCAACCCCTACATAGGGAACTTAACTTTTATGTATATACTATTTAATCTTTTGAACGTCTATGCAAAGGAACATAAGATCTATTCAATTGTACTTGCTTATTCAAACAAAGATTATTGTTTTGCAATTCTTTATTAATTTGTGAATCTTCCAAAAAATCCAACCCAAATTTTTAGAATTAACTTTTTTCGAAATGAGTGAATTACGATTAGGACTAAAATTATGCTTGTTAAATTTCAAACAAATATAAACAGAAACAAATATAACTGACATTTGACATAGCTAGTGACAGAATAACAAAAATGGAATTGTGACTTGCTAAAGTGTCCTGGAGCTATTGGTCACTGATGCGTTGAGAATACAGCTAAAACGGTATTTTAAATTTCAAAATTTACGTTCTGGGGGTGTACACGCTGTTCCATTGAAGCGATGTATATTATGTGATATGATATGATAAAAAACCTGCAAAAATCTCATGATTTGAATGGTAGACATTATTGTCATAAAAAAAACTTTTTGTTGGCCACACTGACCTTATACTGAATGTGAACTCCTCTATTTGGAGCCTAAGCAGATTATTTATTGAACTAGTAGCTTAAGTAGCAACAAACTACACGCACTCATTGATTAACTCATTACATCTAATACTTATGAAATATTATATTTTGATCAGTGTGTCTATAGTCTATAGCTGTTTTCATCTTCTTGTTGAGTAAGGTTATTGCCCAAGAGCTATACTTGCCAATCTACACTACAGGGGTCATCTTGGAATAATCATGAAATTAGAACAGTTAATCAATGGATGCCACGTACTTGGATACATTCCTTGGTTCTTACTTCATCATAAAAAAAACATGGTATACAAATCCAAGCGATAGTGAGTGTTGATAAGCGATTGACTGAAAGATGGAAAAAAACAGCTAACCAATGCATGCCAAAGATTTTGCTTGCTCGTACTTTCTGACGAAATGTGCAATAAAAAATATTATAGATTTGTTACTCGTGCAGAATTATTGTTCAAAAAATATCCTGATCGACGTAGTGAAAATAACTTTGAACACTAGAGCAGATAAGTGGTAAGAAATATATTCCACTCGAAATAAACTAAATAATCGAAAGAATGTTTCTATCCTAAACACCTAACATAGTTTTCCAAGCCATTTAATTCTATTTCAATTGGATCAGTGGAATTTTGCTACAACCTAGGTGCTAGTCCACCCTTCAGCTCGAATCGATGGTGTGTGAAGTCCAAGCACTTCGCCCCTTATCCATGTCTTTCTCATGGATATAGTAGCTGCGTTTGCTTTTATACCCCTCTCCTGGACTAAGCTGGCACGTATCGCATCTAGAATAACTGGGACTTCGCCCTCTTTACGGAAGTTTCAAACGAGTCCCCACCTTGTCCACTTTGACGAGCCTCCATTGATTTAGTATTGCGTATTTATCCTACAATTTTTAGCGTGTCCATCGATTTTAACAAAATAGCTTAGTGACAACAGTGTAAAATTTTTCGCTGGGACCTCATTTTTAATGAATATTCAACTCCCTATCTTATTATTGTTTGAACGTATAATAATACCAGGTTTTCCAAATTAATTCTCCATTTCTCCCGTATGTATTCCAAAAAATCTTTTTTTTTGTTAACTTTGGGAAACTTTTTCTCCATTTACGTAAAACGTATTGGGACACTGTATCCATATTACCACTTTATTACTTTTGTTCAACAGGTACGCCACTGGGATTTGGTGTCCCTATAGCACATGCTGATTACTTTCCAAATGGTGGTTCTTCCCAGCCAGGCTGTGGTTGGGACTTATTAGGAACATGCGCCCATTCAAGAGCATATGCCCTTTACGCGGAAAGTCTAGGATCAAAAGGATTTATTGCAACCAAATGTAACAGCTTTGATGATTATATAAGTGACCGTTGTGGATATGAAGGATCTAAGTATTATTCAGTGATGGGAGGATTTCAAGTCGATTATAAGTAATTTGAGTCCTAGTTAATTTATCTTTCAAGTTAAAAACTTTCTAACGAACAGAGAAGTTATGATCTAAGGACAAATACAAACGAAGGAAAGAATCCTTGAATTTAGTTTTAATTGGTCCAATCATATTTCCAAAAAAATTTTTCAACGGAGTTTTTATTTTATTTTGGTAGCAATTTATTTAATCAATATACTAATATTTGTTTCAGAGCGAATGGAACGTATTTCTTACTCACCCACGGTCATTCTCCTTTTGCAAAGTGGTGAAATATGAATTGTGAAAGCCAGCTGCTTGTATTTCCAGTATATTTTTTAATGAAATTTGAGGCTATTATGGAATAAATTAGATACCTATTTAGAAAGTAATGGCGTTTTCACCATCACAATTTTTATTATACACTCTATGAAAATGAGTATGATTATAAAATAATTTTGAAAAGAAAATGGAATGAGTATTATTTCTTTTGTGTTTTTTGTGAAATCAAATTTTTTCCAGCTACATGAATAACACTTGGACCTATTAACTTATTAACGTATTAAAATTTCACCTCTTGAAAAAATTAGTTCCAACTATAATTTGTCTTAAAGTATATCGTCCAATTTTTGGGCTGAGATTTGAACCCCAAGATGAACATTTGTTTCGTGACATCTCAGAAAGATTTTTGTGAAAACACTATCTCCTTCGAGCATCGCCAACACATTTCACCACTTTTCAGTTCTCTATGTTTGGTGAATTTCAGAGAATCTACTATTACACTTAGTTTGTCACAAAGTATATCGTCTCCACTTTTGAAGGCATCATCCTCTTAATACGACCATTTGCGACCTTCGCAAAATAATTTCACTTGAAATGAAACCCAACAACAGTCGAGTGACAAGGCAAGAGCGGGATTGGTTATAGTTTATTTATCTTAAAGTATTCAATAATCTTTCATTTAGGAAGAAAAAGAGAAAAACTGGAGGAAAAATATTCTTCACGCATTGAATAAAAAACAAAGGTGGTTTGAAAAAAATACAAAAATTTAGATATTTGTGAATCTGATCCTATTTAAAATGATTTTAAATAGTCCGCCACTGGTGATCTCTTCTACGGCTACTATTGGCCTATTAATTTTATAATTGCCAGAAAAAGCTAAGACTATATACTTTGAGACAAACTCTACCTTAGGTGGGAACAACTCAAAAGACTTAACAAAATGTTGAACAGAAAGTATATGCAATTCAATAATCAAAATAATACTTTTTTTTACACCCGTGTTATAACAATGCACTTATATGCCCATAATCCGTTTCATAATGATACCCATTACGATACATATTTTCAACTAATAGAAACCAATAATTTTTGACGTTTGTCCAGATTCCTATGTAATTATTTCAGGTGTCAAAATCAGAAGGTATTAAATTTCCGAAGATGCCTAACTAAACTTCGATAATTTATCAAAATGTCTGATATCAGCGATATAGAAGAATTACCATCGACTCCTCCACACATACCGAAGAAAGCAGAAAATGCAGTTCAAAATATTTTGCCCCAAAAATCTAAGAAAGTGTACGAAAAACTTTATCAACGGTTTATGGACTGGAGAAATACAAATAAGAATTCGACATTCTCCGAAAATGTTTTAATTGCTTATTTTCAAGAATTGATGGGAACTAAGGAATCGTATAGTACATGGACACATTATTCAATAATAAAAACGTTGGTAAATATAAACCATAATATAGACATTTCTAAATATAAGGAACTACAAGCTTTATTAAAGCGAAAGTCCGAAGAATATGTTGGAAAAAAAGCAAAACTATTTTCACCTGAACAAATAAAAAAGTTTATCTACGAAGCACCCGATGAACGGTTTTTATTTAAAAAAAAAGTATCTATCTGACATTGCATTTAAAAAAAAATCATGATTACATTTTCCATTCGACTCATGCATAATAGGTATATTTCATTAATTTCGAGCAAACTCATAGACCGAACTCGTGGCCGAGCGGGTTGAGGCGCTCAATTTGGACTAGACCACAGTATGAGTTCCGGGTTCGAAACCAGTCTTGTGTTCAAAAAATAGCGTATGCAACACTCATGTAATGGTTAAATACACTCGCATTAATAAGTTAATAACCATCATTACATGATCGTTGCATAATATACTATTATACTACACACACCAACATAGTTCTCAGAACTCTTCAATCCTTTTTTGTATTCAATGCTAACAATTTCCCTACAACGCAAATAATATGTTATTCCACTCTGCAGATCGAGTCGATGGAGTGTGAAGCCTTTTTTAAGGATACATGAGTTGCATGTGTTTTTGTTCTATATGTCAGCGTGAGTAGCCCATGGCGAGTCATAAAATAACTGAGACTTATAGTCTGGACGATTCCAAAAATTCGCATGTGAACGAAGACCACGCGAGATCTATTCTAATACGGCTGCGTACTGGACGACTTGCATTGAAATGTTAGCAGTAACAAAATACTCTCCGCTTAACCTTAGTTACTGTTTTTGGATGATATTTTTGACAATTCTCCGTATGATTCAATCTCCTTATTTACCTTCCATGATTTTTAGATACCTCAATTACACCACTAAAAGTAACTAGATTGGGAGTGTTTTCCGAAAGGTTTGTGTTCGGACTTTTTGAAACGATTGATAATTACTACTACTACTACTGCTAAATGTGCAGGCGAGCCTTGTCCTGGACAACTCAAGCCAAGGTTCCGACACTGAGGCCACTGGCGGGCCCATTGTGCCAATCCTGCTACCTAGTCATCCATGAAGCCGAGCCCTTCAATAAAGGCCACAACCTTTTTCAGTGGATGCCTGCTTGTGTCTCCTTGATAATTACCTGAAAATTAACTTGATAATTACCTGAAACATGTATTGCACGGTCCGCAGTTGTAATGGTTGATGAGTGATAATAGCATGTTTGAACATCGTATTATCATTGGCCACGGGCCATGGTGAAAGTAGTAACCCAAAGTTTTGATATCGAGAAATATATATAATATTGTACTGTATTTTTCGTAAAGAATGAGTTTTTCCTTGGAATCTTATATTTAACGTGAAAAACAAGCATGTTCCATAGATTTTGTTTATTAAACTGAATAAATAGGATAAATATCAATGCACTTTGGAATATGATACGATACAATACAAGAAAGTGGTAGGTAATGAAATAAACACTAAACTGACAAAAGTCAATATCAGTTTGTGATAAAAGAGCTGTGTGACACGGGCGCCAATCTGATCAATCACTAGGCAGCAGAAATGCCAACTCAAATTCGAATCGTCCTCCCAATTTAAAAATGAGGTGAAGTTTGTATTGATTTCCGAACACTCTGCATTATAGTTCCACACTTAGTTTGCAATATAAATCTTATTGTGAATCATTTAATAGGGTACACGCATATTTCATATTTTGCTTAGATATTAATTTATAATGGTAAAGTTGATATCAAAGATGACTAATAATGGGAAATAAACCAGTTTCCATTGGAAATTACTTCCAAATTTCAAAATAAAATTCAAATTTTATTGCAGTCTCCGACCACGACCTGAGGATTTCCGAACACCACCGATTTTACGTGATGTCATAACATCTCTTGCTTCATGCTTGTTTACTTTTGTCAATGTCAATATGTCAATATTAGGTTATGTGTTGTTTTGTGTTTATATTGTAATTGAATCAACTATTGATTGCTTCATCGACGTAAAAATATCATTTATATATTTGTTTGAGACCATTACGTGTTTGCGTGTGCTTTTTTTATTTCTGAACGTCAACGTAAAGCGAAAAGTGGACATAAATATTCGATATTTCCGAGGATATTTTGAAACTTTTGGAAGAATATATTTTATTTACTAGTTCAGTGTTCAGTGACGATTCTTTAATATTTTGTGAGTGAAGATATAGCTAGCGAAGGTTTTGTAAAAGCACAAACTGATAACTTGCTCAAAGTAGACTCATTTATACTGCTTGAATTTATGAAGTTAAACAGCTGCTTCAATGCAGAGGAAATAAGAGGAGTTAAAGCATTATTGTGAGTACGATTTAAACTATGTTTTATTCATAAAATATATACCAACCATATTTCGATGTGTGGTCGTAAGAAAATGCTGTTTTTATGGTTGATTCCTAGACATATAGGTACATAAACTCAAATACACGAATAAGAACGTAAACAAATCGAGTGACGTCAACGGATGGGGCAGCCATCTTTCTGACGTAAAACGCGTTTTGACGTAATTTCAAAACTTTGATTTTTAAAGTCGTTTTAAAAGTAAAGTTTATATTTTTTTTGAAAAATAGGCATGCAAGGTGTTACGAGACCTGATAAAGCGTCAATTCCCACCAATAACAAAATTTATGCCTGTACCCTATTGATCACAATTCAGTTATTTAGTCAATTGATAATTTGTCACAAAAGGAAATAAGGTTATGTGTATTTATATGTAAACAAAATCAAATATTTCTTAATCCCCTTACATCACATTCAGCATCGGTGAAGGGGGAGGAAAAATCTCAGCTCACTTCGAAGTGAGTAAATCGAAAAGAACGCGCACATTACCGATGTGAGCTGAGATTAACTGAGATCTCAGTTAAAAAGAACACACCTATCATTAGTAAGTAAGTGAGTGGACTTTATCCATCCTCATAGATATATAAATGTATAGCATAACTCAATAAATGTTATCATAAGCAAACACATGAAATTAGATAGTAATGTCACAGAGAAATTCAGACAGTAAGAACGAAAAGATTGTTCGAGAAACTGGTGTACCTAGTAGAAAATGCAACAGAAATCAGGTCGTCCCTTAGTAAATGAATGAGTTATCATTTCTCATTAAATTCCCAACGAGGTTCAATAAGAATTAATTTGTCGCTTAGGGAATTTTGGAAAACAGGAGTTGAAAAAAAAATTATTTTATAAGCACTCTACTAGCAAAAACTCTCCGTTGGAACTGTAAAGTAACATACTTCATCGGAATAAACTCCTTCAAATAGTATCTAAGTATCACACCAAATGAAAACAACAAAGGCGTCATTGTATTAGTTCAGATCATTTTGTGAGAAGGAATTTCAATTTATGCAAAACCGTGGAGATCTTATGGTTAGGAGGATAATAAACTATTCTATACTCTACGGAAGCACTGTATATTGCCTATGACACCAAAAAATATCTATTCTAGTACGTTGTAAGTTGTCTCCTAAGGGGTTTTGTTGCTGCGTTTTTGTCCTAATGGTATGGCGATCTGAATTTAAAACTCCAATAACCTTTCAAACTTCGATCTAAATGTTAGCACCCGCGAGATTTTCAAACGGATGTAAAAAAATAAAATATAAGATGTAGCTGCTTATTAAATATCTGATCCGCTTCTGAACATTGCTGTAGAATCAGTGACGTAACAAAAAAAAGCTGTTCGGTATAAAAACGTGCTTTTAGAAATGCTTTCTGCGCTTATTTCCTTCCAAGGCTTCGCCTTCCTTCACTCTTTCCAAGGCAGTAGTTCTCCAATGTTTCGAAATATCAAGTTCTCAAAAAAATAGCTTCAATCAACCATAATTCCTCACTGCGAATGATGAGATAATTTTCCTGGAAATAATTTCTTTGAGATTGGGATTTAGCAGTGATGCTTATAGTCACTTGTTCCTTGGTCATTTGTTTTAAGTGGCGGAAAACAAAATCCCATTGTCTGGTATGAGCCTTCAGTCGCCAAAGTCAATTGAAGATTAGTTCTTCACATTCCTGACGGATTTTCCCTTTGCAAATTTCGAAATAAAATCGATCAATATTTCAAGGCATTTTATTACTTGAATCAGTATTATCAAGTACTTTACATAACCTCAGGAAGACAACGTGTAGTATTTTAATTTGAAGACTAATGTCTGGCAAAGCTGAACACTATGGGATTTGTTTTTCGTTAATTTTGCTGCAATTCATCAGAAAAATAGAAATGTCGATTGACGAATTAGTTGGACAGATAAGGAAACTCTATTATTGAACAATTTTGTGATGGAATTTCACTGTTTTGTTGAAGTTTCACCTCAGGTGTTCGTATTTCCTCCAGTTTCTCCTACATTATTTTGAATTCTCTATGTTCCAACTATCAAAATAAGCTCAATAGAGCATCGAACTTGAATCGGGTAGCTTGATATTGATAAGAAGCAATCATTACAAATCACTTTCACTGTCCTATGATTTTAATAATTCCTACGTTCGAAAACATACATCAATGATAATTGTCAAACATACATTTTTTCCATTTGTTGTACGTGTACATATTATGTGCTTCAATGTATTTATATCTCAATTTCCTATTTTCATATGTCCGAATTAATGAGTTTACATTAAAATCTAAATTGAGCTAGTTTACTGTTTATATTAAACCTATAGGCAGCCACCGCAATCTTTCATTTGCAATTTTACCGAGTGGAGAACAGTTTAAAATGGGTATTTTTCCACATTTCTGAAAGCAAATAGACACAATTTTCATTAATGTGCATGCGTTTTAACCAACCCACACATTATTTTCCTGGGAATATTCCCATCTGCCTATTAAAATAATTCCATGTTATTATTTACCACAACTATTAGTGGAATTAAGTAGGTGGTGTTAAAAAATATGAATAAAAATAGTTTTTGTTCAACGGTGGATGAAATTAGTGGAAAGCTGGGAAAAATGAATGGAAGAACACGATATTGAGCAGTGTGAGCAAGTTTTTGTGAGATTACGGTTCTATCTTGAGAAACTACGCATCCAATATGAAAAAAAAAATGGAAAGAGATCATAATCAAAACTTTGTGCTTGACCCCTTCGAAGGCATTGAAATTGAAACTGCGTTAGATTTCAGGATAAGCAAGCGCAGATTTCTACAAAAAGAACCAGATGGAAGAGAGCACAGTTTAAAAACATTGAACAAATGGTTTTTTTATCATCGCGTCATGTTAATACACGTTTTATAGTTTGGTACATTATTTGAAAAAGGGAAAAAAATAAGGATGGTACGATTACTGGTTGCAAGGAGTATAATCCGTTATTATCAAAAACAATACAAAAAGGATCTCAAACATGTAGAAACAGTGTTATCTATTTCTGTTAATAACTCTTTAAACAATTTGTGGTCACCCCGTATACTCCCTTTGTATAAATCAGTTCGACTGTCCTTGAGATCCCGATCTCTTCCCCGGTTTTGACGATATATGTCACAATATGTGCCTCTTCTCATCCCACTCTTGTGACAAAACCCTACTTGAACAGTGTTGTGTTAGTGTATTAGCCCACTATCATCTATTTGAAATATGTTCTAGTTATAATAATTCATATTCTTCTTTTCATAACGTATGTAGTATACCTAGATGTAACTGAATGTAGTGCTGAAACTATATGGTGAGCCAAAACTTTCGTTTATATCAATTTGATCACTTGTCGACTCCATTCGTAGCGGTGTTGGCTAACGCAAATGGCATTGGCATAAATCGTATTATATTCCTTAAAGAATAGTAATCCCTTCAACTTATATTTGTACTTTGTATAAACTTTTTCTTATTAAATATCAAGACTTTTCAAATATACATTAAAGTTCCTCGTCTTGCGAGTTCTGGTGTGCGGTTGCCAGATTTTCTTTGTTGCTGATTTACGCCGCATATTTGTTCACATTTCATACATACTGGTTATTGATATAGTATATTAAGTATCAAGAACGGTAATAGATATTTACGTAATTAGTTATGAAAAGAGCGATATTGTTCAACAAGCGTAATATTTGCCAAAACGAGCGCTAGCGAGTTCTGCAAATTACGCGTGTTGAACAATGTCGCTCTCTTCATAACGTGTTTACGTACAACGTTTTATCTAATTCCGCGCTTTCATAATATTCAATGAAATCTGATTCTTTAAAACTCATGTGGTACCCTATGTTGAAACATAAACAGTTACGTATAGTTTTTAGATAACTACTTTTCATAACTGATATATGAAGGTTATGAAAAATGTGACGTTACCTAACGTCAAGGAGTGACGTAAAGTGTCACATTTGATAGCGGAATTAGATAAAGGTTGTTTACCGGTCGACAGCAATGTTTGGAGGCTGAGCGTAGGGAAGCCTCCAATTTTGCTGGAGACCGGTATTACCCTTAACGTTCGAAATGCTTATACCATTTTTTGAGCGATCGTATGGGAATATTCGAATTTCGAATAGAATAATTTGAATTTCTTCGAAATGAACGAAATATCAAAAGTGACATTTATACTTCTCGATCAGTTTAAAATATAATTTACATTTTGGTGAAATTGTTTTCATGCTATTTATTACTTTTTATATTGTTCTGTTCATTAAAAAATATCAATTTTCTTATTTTTTTTGTTCCTTTAGTGTAATGAATGGAGTGATATATTATTTAAGACCACTTAAATGTATGTAGGGCCAAGACGTAGTTTACTTACCGACGTCTGAACGGTAAGTAAATCACTTACCGACGTGTTAGACTTAGGAACCAGTAAACACAACCTACCAACCTGACAACCAATGCTGTAAATAAACAAAAAAGATCAATCGCGCAAAAAATATTTATATTTGCTATATTCTAATTGTACCATAATGTGTATCATTTATATTCAAATTTTCTTCTTCTTATGGTTTGGTGAGTGTTCCTTCGAATTCCTTTTAATGTATTTTCATTTGACATTCATCAATTGAAACTATTGTTGCTTTCGTTTATTTGGGCTTCAAGCACTTGTGCGTGACGCCTCAGTCGTCACGACTTTCGAGCAAATCGAACACGATTTTTTAGGATCCTCAAAACCACCTGACATGTGGCAATGCCAATGAATTTCCTGTGTTGTTAGAAGAACAGTTTTCAATTATAATGTTTTTGATAATAAAATTTTGCATATTTAGGTATTTTTAGTGAGGTTTAAATAGTATTAAATCGTAATCGGCACAATCTTAACCTTTAAATAAACGTCAAACCGGACAAACGTCAAATATTTAATGTCCGTGGACTTTTCGGTATGTGCTTGAGGGGCAAGGGGAAGGTAAGACTAGGCGTCACGCCCGGTAATAAACGAACGGAATTCAGTCACTACGAGCTGCTACTAGCAGCCAAAAGTAAATAATCGAAAGCACCTTATGTATGGCGCTAATCTGAACCACTGCTGTACGTTTTGTGGTCCTTGTGTTTATTTGTACTGGACTATAATATATCCATACAATGTCTTCGGCTTACATACCAAAAAATGTGAACTAACAACATGCTAACAACCATTTTCATTGCTCTTCTACTAATTCTGCCCCTGCAGAAAGGTGTTGGTGAGCAAGAGATTAACAGAACATTCCCATGCCAAATCTTCGACAACTTATTTTGAGATGGACTATGAACATTATCAGGAAATAATTGAAAACTCATAAGAAAAAGCACCAGATCAACTCTATTTTCTTAGTACGAGTTCAAACAAATCGCAAGTGCAGAATTCTCGTTCAATTCTCATAACTGTTTATGAATAAAAAGAATATTTCTTTGTTTATGTCTTATTGCTACATAGAAGTTCTGGAATTCCTTTTTTTTTGTATTTAGATTCCTTTCTGGAAATATCTTATCCCCTATTGTGGTGTCTAGGTTATTCACTTATATATAATATGGTCAGGAAAGTTTGCATACATGAAACCATTAGTGGAAATTAAACTTGACCACTTAGTCTTATTATGTGGAACTGACAGCAGCTAAACGTGTTTGTAAACCATTATAATAGGTGAAACAAATTGAGAAATGTGTTTCGGTTGGCTGCACGTCACAAAAGCCAATTAGGTCAACATAAATGGATTGGTGGATATTATCTAATCTGTTAAAAGGTTAAAAGTTGATTTTTGTTAATAATATAATGTTGGTTGAAAGAAGTATCAGGAATTTATTAGTTTTGGGGCTTCAAAAGACTGAACTATTTTCCTTTCAAAAACGTGGTCGATGAAAATAGTTGTTTTTTTTGCTTCCAAAATATTTTCCATATCATTTTCTATGCAGGGTGTCCCACGAATAGAGATACTACAGATCGAGGCAACACAAGCCATACGCCGCTGTATAAGTGGGAATGTCCGTCTGAACTCCAGTGAGAGAGAAAGGGAGTGACAGACGATAAAAAGTATTTTCTGCCTTTGTCTGTGTCTATATCGCAAGCGCGATCAACGGTCATGCTGCTTGGAACTTGAACGAATTTTAATAAAAATGAAACATTTATTAACTTCATTAAGTATATGATGGGAACACAATGTAGTGTAAAATGAACATTACAAAATAGACACAATTTTTTGAATGTTTTCAATTCAACAGATGTGGATAAATAGCTAGATTGGTTCAGGTTCAGACGAGTATTAAGTGCTTACCTGCTCTTCCACCAATGCCAGTAATAATATAAATTACTCAATTTAATATAAAATTAACACTAATTAAACAATACATATTAACAAGAAAACGACGAATTTTGGACAAGTAGTTTTCATATATATTTAAAAAAGATATAACAAGGGGAAACAGTGGATGATGTAAGAAAGAAGGGACCGAGGAAGGAGCAGCCTTATAATAATTTCTGCAAATTGAACAGGTAGTTTTGAGGAGACTTGAAAAAACGTGTTATACAAAGAATTGTTTTCTTCTTCGAATTTAAATTGTGGATATCTGTTCTGAAAGTTAGTTTGGTATGTAAATAAGCCGGCGTTTTGTGGTAGGTATATATTTCATGACAGGAAACTGCTAAATGTGAGTTCCTACGATTAAACATGTTCAACCATCTTGATTCTTTAAATTTGTGCAAATGTTTTTGAATTTTTTTACTCCATAAATCAGTTTAATGCAAAAATATTGGACTCGTTGACAATCTTTAGCATCAAGACATGGGCCATGAAATATGTCACAATAGTTTAAATGAGGGGGAACTGATGTATCGAATACATTTTTGTTTTGTTTCGGTAGATGGTACATGTCTCTGTGGATAGATTTATTTTAAAGAGGCGTACGCGCTTCATAATTTTGTCTGAAATTTTGCAGTATCTTCCAACCATAATATTGTTTCCATTAATTTCTTGCGAAATATTGTTCACTATAGTTTGACGATATACTCCTCACCACAGAAATATAGAACAGCTGATTCACTGGGATTAATTTTCAGGCAGTGTTTTTCTGACATTTCCGAAACATCATTGTAATCTCTATACTTCTGTGGAAGACTTCTGAAAGATCTTCGTAATTAAAGGAATAGTTCAGCTTAGTATCATCTGTATAATAATGATAATTCTTTCAGTGATGACAAAACATGGAATTAGATGTATGAGTAGTAAATAATAAGTGTCCTAGTATCCACCTTGGGGACACCGAATGTTAATTTCAATGAATTACAGATTTCAACAGTCTGACTCTCACTAACCTGATTTCAGGTACTTACTAACTAAGTAAGTCCTAAGCTGGGAAGTGCCTAAGTTTAATAGAGTTTGTTGAACCATCCTTTGCCGTTACGTCATACGTTGTCCAGTTTGCTCTCTCATTCTTGAAATGGATGAAAATGAATTATGACGTCATTGATGTATTTCTTATCGGAGGTTAACATACATTTTATATGTTACTTTTGACAGTTCGGTTGACATATTTTAAGAGCAATTGTTAACATAATATATCATTGATTATAATTTTTAGGTTAAGTGTGAAATGGCATTCAACCACAGATTCAACTATAGTTCATTTCCTTCATTTGAAAACCAGGAGAAGTAATTCATAAAGCCTTACTCACACCGCTAAAAGTTACCAGATTAGTTACTAAAGGGTGTGTTCCGAAAAAAATAGTCAACAGTCATGTTTCAAATGTATTAAATATGCCTTAATGGTGAAATAAATTAGCCACGCATAGTCATGAGTCGATTTCTCCTCTGATCTGTAGTATATTTCTTCAGTATATTCTCGAGCATTAACCCGCCCTCACTCGCACCGTTAGAAAAAATTTAACATTTTTGAAAAATCAATCATATTTTTTTTAACTAGCGGTTTTTTGGCCAAGCCTTTAGGAATGTTATCACGGCCTTACTCATAACTTTGTATATTTTATATTAATGTGTATTTTATTTTAATAAATATTTTAATAACCAAGTACAAAATATGTTGATTAAATGATTTTTAACCCAACTGGTCAATAAATAAGTAAAATAAATAAATAAATATATAAAATAAATAAATAAAATAACCAAATGTTAGATAAAATCTAACACGCGAGCGATCGTGTAAAAAAAGGGGACGCGAGTGACGGCGGGTCAAGCAGAATGTAAAACTGTTTCCTGTTTCGTATTTGAGATTTTATAATTGGAACTGAAATATTGGAGCATCCACACACTCTATTACTGCTGTTATTAATTATCAAATAACTGAATGCATTAGAAAGGAAGTCTATAAGCTAACATTTGAAAATATTCTACAATTTTTTCTTTGCAACAACGATATATAACAATTTATATTTGTTTTTATTCGGAGTAAAAGCACAATCCTTTGTGAAAGCTTTACTTCCAACGTTTAAACTAGTAAATAGTATATAAAATTATCATCTATCAGTCTTTATAATGTCTACCGATGTTTAGTCGAAACATTGGAAATAAAGTTATCCCAAAGAAATTATTTGAACCAAATTTTAAATATAATAATATCCACAATACTTCACAAATGGCTAATACCTTTGAATCCACATCAGAAAATTCAGATTCCATTTTTGCTCCTATGTATTCAAATATTATCAATGTATCATATATTATACACTTCAACCAACCTTTTTGCCTTTACCATCTGCTAACCTGAAAGTTATTTTCAGCTTCCACTCTTTCTGGTAGCAACAATAAAACTTTAACTTCAACGACAACAGACAAATTACACTGTTAATGATGGGGAATTAGAGATAGTCAAGTTACTCCAATTACGTTTATTTTAAATGAATTTAAAAGAATATCTGACAATTCATGATATGTTTCGGCAATAACAATGATACAAACATGAGAAATTGATAATTTTGTAGAGCAATATGCAGTATTAAATTTAAAATGTCCAACTCTCATCTTTATAATGCCAGATTAGGTGTAATTAACCAGTTTTGAAAAAATTTTAAGATACTTCCTTCCTTCTTTTTGCCTTCAAAAACCAATAATGCATTCTCTACCAAACCCGTTCTTCTCTCTATTATTTTAAAAATCTTCCATGGCTTATTATCACCTTGATCGACAAATATCATTAAGTTCTATCAACAAACTTAGACCATTTCTTTCCAAATGTGTTAAAATATGTATATAACAAATGAATAGTGCATTTGCCTTTTTAAAGGGCTACAAAGTTGAATTCCATTTTTTTCAGAAAGTCTGAACGTTTCTTCAAAGCCTGCAAAACTTTGTCCAAAACACTATAGAGATAACTCATTTTTGTTCTTCGAACATTTTTTATTCACTCATCACATTTTGTTCCAGAAGTCCCCGTATTCTAGCAATATTTTCTACACTTTATATTGTTCCTCTCCCTCAGTGTTCCTTTGACAGTCGGTAAACTATTAACATCACTACTCCTTTAGGAAATATGTAAAATACATTTGATATCATGTTAATATAAAAGTAATAATGTACCACTTACCAACTGCTTGAGAAATTTAGAATATAACATAAATATTTTTGGTTTTTCATCCAATATTTGTTCAGATTCAGCGTTAGATTACATTGTTATTGAGCTGGTACACGAAGTAAAAGGATATTGCAGATATTAAATACAATTGCTCACTGATGTTTTCAAATAAACACAGTCTCAACGAAATAGAGTGGAGACTTAGTAAAAATGATAAAATAATCCGAATCAGTCATACCAAACTCACACACGGATATCTGATGTCTTCAGGAAATCGTCCCGTTTGCCATAGCTGTTAAGCACATACTGACTGACTGCAAACAATTTTCTGCTACATATGGACAATTTGATCTAAGGCCTAACCTCAAGAAAATGCTCCTTTGCCCTACCAAAATCAAGAAAGTCTCACAGTTCCTGAAAGCTACGAACCTATACTTTAAAATCTTATTGGAAAATTTGTAATAATTAAAAATTTGTAATAATTATGTAAATATCTGTATCCATTTTTTCTGTGCCAATGACCAGCACATTAAACTCAAGTAAAAAAAAATTAAAAAAAAAATAACAAGAGCGGATGCGATGACAAAAATAAGTCTATTTATCTGTCAGAACTATCAAAAATGGAGATTTTCAGCTGATGTCAATGCTAAGAAGTATTGTGTGAAACTGGGCGGAATCTGACCAATCAGAGGTGTATAGAATTGTCAACTTCAATTCAAATTACTCCTCCTGGTTTCCAAATGGGGTATAATATTGTAATGTTTTTCTTATTTATTTAAACACTTTTTACCGTGGGATAAAATTATACACTTACTATGGCTAATTACTATCGATTCATTGAAGAAACACTTACACACTATAATAATCTTAATTTATATACACACTACTTAATGTCTATTAATTTATCTACACTCGGTATAATAATTGTAATAACACTATTTATATTCACTTCTGTTCACTCACTGTATACTGAAACTGTTTACCGATTCACTGTATACTGAACAACTCTGACTCACTCGAAAATCCACGTATATATACTCCTTTTCGAATCTCTAGAACCTTTGCGATATACCATTGTATGGCCTGGTACATTTCCAGAACAGTCTGGATATTACTTGCGAAAGAACATTCCTAGAAAGGTCGCATTCATCGTTTGCGACAGGACCGGCTTCGGAATTAGTGAGTTCGTAACAATATAGACATACGCAAAACAACAGAAAACGCCACCGATTATGACGTAACGGCAATGGATGGTTGAACAGACTCTACCTATGGTTGAAATAATTTTCCTCCTTGGTGTGCGTCATCGTTTGTGACGTATACGTGCTATTTTCCTTGGATTTGATAAATAAAATCATCAGGATCCTATTCAGCCAAATTCGAAAAGGCTATGAACTTAATAATTAACGGCTCCTTTTTCTTACTGAAGATACTTGAACCGGTGTGAAGTTGGCAACCGAAAGTGAGCAACCGAAATGACGGAAATACCCGAAGGAACAGTGGCGTACCGTGATAGGAGATAACAAAAACAATTGGGTATTATCTTGTAAATGGTCCCAAAAAATCGGAAATGAATCAATACAACACATACTGAAAGGACAACCTCTTCGGAAGGATCTAAGGGTATCAAAATGGCCAAAAACTACCCCAAAAATATTGAAAACGTATAAAAAGCATGACGGAAACAGAGTATCATCTTCTGAATGGTCTCAAAACTTCACAAATGAATAAATGCAACACATACTAAGAGCACAACTCCTTCGAAAGGGTCTAAGGGTACCAGAATGGCCAAAAACTACCCCAGAAATATTGAAAGCGTATGAAAAACATGACGGAAAAGGGGTATCATCTTCTGAATAGTTCACAAAAATCAAAAATGAATCACCACAATACACACTGGAAGCACAACTTTTTTGAAAGGGTATTAAACTGGCCAAAATCTACCCTCAAAAATTGAAAACCCAAAAAAGATGTTAATCTCAATGGAACAAAAAGTCGTGCAGGTGCACTTTCAAATCACCCTGTATATCATTGATGTGAAGCTTACAGGTCAGTTAGCTCTAAATAAGTCACACATAGCATTGATTATTTTTTTTTTCTTAATATTCATTCTAATCTCTTGTACGGTCAATAAACATTTATAGTGAGTGAATCTGAAACAAATTCTGTACTTAAAATAATTTTCATTGTTCTCATCTACTCGTTGAGAGCAGAATTAACATCGGAATCTCATATCGGTACTATTCTCCATAAGACTGTACTTTATCTTTTTTCTGTTATCATCAAAGTTCACATTATCTGTAAGGACTCCTCCTTCGATGATTTAAGAAAAGAAATATATGACATACACACCGCAATTATAACCATTCATCTGTTCCAAATAATTTGGAATTTCGACAGAAAAATTGTTGATCTCCACATTCTTCAAATCCAAGAATTCTCTCAACTTCCTAGAATAACTGTGTTTGGATAAATTATCATTTCCCATCGGATCAATATGAATATAATTTTTTTTATTTTCAAAAATACCATGACCAATACTCATTTCTCATCTGCAGCATCTTGCTTTGTTAAACGGGTCTTAGATATTTTCAAATCACTCTCAACTTTGAGGGACAAAACGTCGGTTAGACCCTTTCGAAAGAGTTGTGCTCCTAATAGGTGTTGTATTGACTCATTTGTGATTTTTTGAGACCATTCACAACATGATACTCTGTTCCCGTCATGCTTTTTATACGTTTTCAATATTTTTGGGGTAGTTTTTGGCCATTTTAATACCCTTAGACGCTTTCGAAGGAGTTGTCCTTCCAGTATGTGTTGTATTGATTCATTTGTGATTTCTTGAGACTATTCAGAAGATGATATTCTGTTCCCGTTATTTTTTTTATACGTTTTCAATATTTTTGGGGTAGTTTTTAGCCATTTTGATACCCTTACACCCTTTCGAAAGAGTTGTGCTCGCAGTATGTGTTGTATTGATTCATTTGTGATTTTTTGAGACCATTCGGAAGATGATACTCTGTTTCCGTCATGCTTCTTATACGTTTTCAATATTTTTGGGGTAGTTTTTGGCCATTTTTACACCCTAAGACCCTTTCGAAGGAGTTGTGCTCTCAGCATGTGTTGTATTGATTCGATTTTGATTTCTTGTGACCATTTAGAAGATGATACCCCGTTTCCGGCAAGGTTTTTATACGTTTTTAATATTTTTGGGGTAGTTTTTGGCCATTTAGATACCCTTACACCCTTTCGAAAGAGTTGTGCTCGCAGTATGTGTTGTATTGACTCATTTGTGATTTTTTGAGACCATTCAGAAGATGATACTCTGTTTCCGTCATGCTTTTTATACGGTTTCAATATTTTTGGGGTAGTTTTTGGCCATTTTTATACCCTTAGACCCTTTCGCAGGAGTTGTGCTCTCAGTATGTGTTGTATTGATTCATTTGTGAATTTTTGAGATCATTCAGAAGATGAAACTCCGTTTCCGGCAAGGTTTCTATACGTTTCCAATATTTTTGGGGTAGTTTTTGGCCATTTTGAGACCCTTAGACCCTTTCGAAGGGGTTGTGCTCCCAGTATGTGTTGTATTGATTCATTTGTCATTTTTTGAGACCATTTCAGAAGATGATACTCCATTTCCGGCAAGGTTTCTAATATGTTTGGGGTAGTTTTTAGCCATTTTGATACCCTTAGACTCTTTCGAAGGAGTTGTGCTCTTAGTATGTGTTGTATTGACTCATTTGTGATTTTGTGAGACCATTCAGAAGATGATACTCTGTTTCTGTCATGCTTTTTATACGTTTTCAATATTTTTGGGGTAGTTTCTGGCCATTTTGATACCCTTAGACCCTTTCGAAGGGGTTGTCCTTTCAGTATGTGTTGTATTGATTCATTTTTGATTTTTTGGGACCATTTACAAGATAATACCCAATTGTTTTCGTTATCTCCTATCACGGTACGTCACTGCACCTTCGGTTATTTCCGTCATTTTGGTTGCCAACTTCACACCGGTGATACTTGAGAACTTTCAAAATGCTGATGTTTTTCCGTGTATCTAGGCATATTTTTGTATTATTTAAATGATTATTTATAATTTATGGTCTAATGAGCCAATACAATCCTTGAATTTCCCTTAGTTACGACGTATTGATAAGTGAATATACCCCTTGACGACGTGATATAATCGTTTTCGTGTTTCGCCTCCAGCCATAATGTGATCATTTCCATAGTAACGGGCAAGCTCAATAATAAAATGTCAGTGAATTCTTCAAAATGCAGCACTTTGTATTATGAATTATAATAATTGTACCTTCAATATTAATATTAATCAATGAAAAAATTAGAATTTTATTCGTTATATATTCGTGACGAATACCAACTCGAGCATAGACAATATTTTCAAATTATTCACCTTCTCACTCGACGTATTTCGCAAAACACCACTCGAGCTTCGCTGTCGTGATGTTTCGCCAAATACATCTCGTGACTCGGTGAATAATCGAATATTGTCTATGCCCTTGTGATATTATAACTAAATGTAACAAAGATAAATATTCACTTTTCATAAATATTAGAGATATTTCAAGCCACTCATTTGATCAACGTTTAACGTTTAACGTTTAACGTTTAGCGTGTAACGTGTGTCAAAATTTATGTGGCTTGAAATATCTCTATTAATTTACCGAACACAGCAGAGTACAGACCAGACGAAAGCTGTCACTGCCAGTCGTAAGGCATAGTGCCGCTACGGAAGGTAGGTCTGCATTCTATTTTATACGCATAATCTCTCCCGATGATAGGTCGCGCTTGCGCGTATTCTAAACATCAAATAATCAAATTTTTCACGTCAAAGATTAGGGTTAACGTTTGTAATAAATTTAAATGGTTCATTATTGTGGTATTTTGATTGGGATAAATCACAGACCTGCCTTTTTCCATTTCTTCCTACTTAATGTATCAGAAGGACATTGACAATCGATGACGCACACCAAGAAGGGTATTATTTTAACCATACCCAAATGGGATTCCACCAACCAACAAGATCCTTAGGAGAGATATACCTTCCTAAACATCGTTTTTGGATTAATTTATGCGGATAATTGGTATCACTGCTAAATTTTTACTTGTTAAAGTTCATTTAAAAACCAGGAGGAGTAATTTGAAAAGCCTTACTCACACCACTAAAAGTTACCAGATTAATTACTAAAGGGTGTGTTCCGAAAACGTAGTCAACAGTCGTGTTCCAAATATATTAAGTATCCCTTGAAATCAAAGACATTAGTGATAAGTCGATTTCTCCTCTGATCTACAGTATATTTTTCAGATGTACCCACGCATTAAATAAAATGTAAGACTTTTTCCTGTTTCGTTTCTTATTCAAACATCAGAAGATT
This sequence comes from Galerucella calmariensis, assembly GCA_910591675.1. Classification (NCBI taxonomy): domain Eukaryota; kingdom Metazoa; phylum Arthropoda; class Insecta; order Coleoptera; family Chrysomelidae; genus Galerucella; species Galerucella calmariensis. The sequence goes on along the minus strand of CAJUYG010001880.1, from coordinate 58,219 downwards.
CAGATTCACATCGACAACAAACAAATTATGGTCATTGTTGATGGTGGAGAATTACAGAGAGTCAAGTTACTTTAATTATATTCATTTCAATTGAATTGAGAAGAATATGACAATTGATAATATGTTCTGGACATAACAATACTACAGAATTAATAGCTTTGTAGAGCAATATGCAGTATTAATTTAAACATTTTCAACAGTTATCTTTATGTTGCCGGATTAAGTGTAATAAACCATTTTTCAAATACTCCTGAGATATACTATTCCTTCTTTTTTTACCTTCAAAAAACAATAATGTATTTTCTACCAAACCCATTCTTTTCTATATTGTCTTATATCTTCCATGCCATGTTCTTCCGATAAACTTTGACGATTTCTTCCCAAATATGTATATAAGAAATAAATAGTACCTACATTTGACTCGTCAAAAGGTGACACATAAATTTAATTTGTTTCAAGAAAGTCTGAACGTTTCTTTGAAGCTCACAAAATTTTGTATAACACACATTTTTTTTCTTCGAACGACCTTTTTTATTCACTCATCACAATTTTTCAAAAATCCTGATATTCCACCAATATTTTCTGCACTATAGGTATAATGTTCCTCTACTTCAGTATTCCTTTAATACTCGCTAAGCCGACTTTACTACTTAAAAAAAATGTAAAGTAATAATGTACCCACTGCTTGAGAAATTTTGAAGATAACATGGATATTTTTGGTTTTTCATCCAATATTTATTTATTTATCTGTCAGAACTATCAAAAATGAAAACTATCAGCTGATGTCAATATTAAAAAGTGTTGTGTGAAACTGGGCTGAATCTGACTAATCGGAGGTGTACAGAATTGCCAACTTAAATTCAAATCACTCCTCCTGGTTTTTAAATGAGGTATAATCGAATCATAACCCAACAAACAGTGATACAAGAAGATGAGATAAGAAGAAAAATAGTTCAAAATTGTCCAAATTCATGTCGAGTGTTTCCCTTTGTTCATTCTTTCCTTTTTTAGTTATTTTCATCCCCAAACTAATTTCTAATTTCGCTATCAAATGTGACACTTCAAGTCACTCATTCTTTTTTCTCTTATGTTTTGGGAATCAAACCACAATAATGTTTTTTATTTTTCATTTCGGCGTTACGGTAGCGTTCCAGCTACCGTTGTCAAGATTAATAGTAATAAAATAATTTTTGGTCCCTATCTGACACAACGGAAAAAATATGACAACTAGACAATCAATAATGAATGACAATCAGCCAATTTAACACGTGCCATACAAAAGAGCATTGGAATGGAGCGAAAAGGATTCTTCGGTATTTAAAAGGCACTCAAGACTTATGTCTAACGTACAGTGGTGCTCATTTCAATCTAGAAGGATTTGTTGATGCCGATTGGGCGAATGATACTTCAGATAGGAAGTCTTCCACTGGTTTCGTGTTCAAATCTGCGAATGGTGCTATTTCTTGGGGATGTCGTGAACAATTAAGTACCGCACTGTCATCCACAGAAGCGGAGTATATGGCTATAACAGAAGCAGCTAAGGAAGCTGTATATCTTAAAAGTTTAATGAATGAGATTATGAATCTTGGAAAACTTCATATGAATCAAGAGGAATCTGTTATATTATATAACGACAATCAATTTGCTCAGAAGATAGCAACGAGTTCTGGCTATCATAAGCGTACAAAGCATATCGATGTTAAGTCGCATCCACATTATGTCGAATGGTGTCGATCGACAATGTCGATCCAGTGTGGATGGTCGACCGACATTGTCGATCCATAATGTGGACGCAGTTTTACGATAGTCGATTGTCGAACGATTGTCGATCGACACCATTCGACATAATGTGGACTCGGCTTTAGATATCACTATATTAAAGAGCTGATTATCATCAAGAAGATTGATCTTTCATATATGCCTACCACACTTATGATTGCAGACATTTGTACTAAATTTTTACCAGTTCGCAAACACAGATTGTGTACAGAGGGATTGGGTTTGAGGTGAACTGTTTTACTTTCATTGGATTTATTGTTTTATACGCTTAAAGGGACGTGTTGGAATTCATGGTACCAATTTGATCTAATCCTATAAAATAAGAAATCATCTTTTCTTAGTTTGTTACTGTCATATATATTATTATTGTTGACATGTAATTTTGACTGAAAATAAGTTAATTAAATGTTCTCATAAAACAAGCTAGTTATATCTGTTCGAAATATATTTACAATAACAGTTCCACTACTATTTAACTATAGGGACCAAAAATTATTTCATCACTATTAATCTTGACAGCGGTAGCTGGAACGCTACCGAAACGTCGGAATAAAAAATAAAAAACATTAATGTGGTTTGATTCCCAAAAAATGAGAGAAAAAATAATACGTAATGCCACAAGGAACTTACAGAAGATATTTAAGTCACTCCTTGACGTTAGGAAACGTCACATTTTTCATCACCTTCATATATCAGTTATGGAAAGTAGTTATGTGAAAACTTCACGTAACGGTTTAAGTTTCAACATAGAGATGCTACATAAGTTTCAAGGAATAATTCATTAATTAGGTAGGTACTTTCAAAACTGACAATTATTTCATTATTTGAACTGACAATTACCCCAGTATTTTAATTCAATAGTATTTTAAGATTTAGAAACATTGAAAAAAACATTATTAAGGACACAGTTATTTAAAGTAAAGTAAAGTAAAGTAAAGTAAAGTAATTTTCTGAGTGAATACTTCATAGACAATACTTTTAATACCATATGAATCCACCTTAATATTACCATTGTACCTAATTGAAGATTTTATGAAATGTTATGAAAGCGCTAAGTTAGATAAAATGTTGTACGTGAACACGTTATGAAGAGAGCGACATTGTTCAACTCGCGTAATTTGCAGAGCTTGCTAGCGCTCGCTTTGGCAAATATTACGCTTGTTGAACAATATCGCTATTCTCATAACTAGTTACGTAAATAACTATTGAAGGGTGAAGATAAAGTGTTGTAAACTTCTCTACGAATGGTAACAGGTGACGTAATAGTAATAGATGTCGTCACAGTGCCACTCTGGCATTGACATTGACTACATAGCCATATTAATTTTGTTTGGGCTTAAACTAATTTTAAACTAATTTTAAGATTTTTCAGTCCGCCTCTGGTTAGTTGTTAAAAAATTGACGTTTTTAATTAAATAGTATTTGTTGATTTGCAAAGATGGTTTAATAGCCTTAATAGCCTAAGGGCCGGTTTTACAAGAGAGATTTATACTAGGTATAGTTATTTTGGGAATAAAGTTATACTAGAATTTATACCTAGTTTAAAACTAGTTGGTTTTACGATGCTTTTTTACACCGGTATAGCAATTCTTTTAGTAAGAATGGCTATACCGGTGTGAAAAATCATCATAAAACCAACTAGTTTTATTCTAGGTATAAATTCTGGTATAACTTTATTCCCAGAATAACTATACCTAGTATAAATCTCTCTTGTAAAACCGGCCCTTAATATTTGATTTTATTATTGTTTAACGAGACGTTTAAGAGTTTACATAGGTACATACTCAAGCCGACAAAGTAGCAGCTATCTTGATAATTGGTGAATCTAGAAAGACTCTCCATGAAGCAGAATGTTTATTTACTGAGAGATGCCCAAATCGCCCTATCTCGAGAACTTATTTGAGGGAGCTTCTTCACAAGTTTGAAGCAACAAGTAGTGTTCAAGATGCCAAACGATCTGGTCGACCAACATTTAGTGATGATAAGAAAATTTATATAGTTGCTGAAATGGTAGTAAACCCCACTGCGTCTATCTGTGAAGTAAGTAAAAGTACAGTACAGAGAGTGTTGGCTAAAAATAAATTTCATCCATACAAGTAAAAAATTACTTTTTGGATGACGACCCGGACAGAAGACACGAATTCTGTGAATGTATGACAAATAAAATTAGTCAAAACCCACATCACCCAAAAACAATTTATTTTAGTGACGAAAGTACTTTTTGCCTCAATAAATATGTGAATATACAAAATGTAAGGTATTGGAGTGACACAAATCCTCGCACCTTTCGTGAACAACATACCCAATTTCCAGAAAAGGTCAATGTTTGGGCAAGTATTTTGGGAAACCACATAGTTGGTCCTGTTTTCCTCAATTCAAATTCAAGCGGTGAAGTATATCTGGAGATGTTACAAAATGCAATTGAGCCGTTAATTCTTGAAATTCTGGAAGATAATCCAGATGAATTCGGTCATCTGGATGAAGAATATCGAGGTAGATGGATCGGCCGGCGAGGTCCTATAGAATGACCACCCTGGTCACCAGATCTGACACCATTAGATTTTTTCTATGGAGGTACTTGAAATCCAAGGTTCATACTACGGCACCAGATAGCATTGGCGTTTTGGAAGAAAGAATTATTGAAGAATGCAATGCAATTTCAGCTGACACATTCGAACGAGTACGACAAGAGTTCACTTATAGGATGTATTACTGTCAGAAAGTAGACGGAGCACATTTTGAACACTTGCTATGAGAATCCATTGTTGATATTTGATTAATTGATATAGAAAAAATAATGTCAATAATTTTGGTATTCATTTAATTTATCCGTCAAAATTAGTTTAAACCCAAACAAAATTAATATGGCTATGTAGCCAATGTCAATGCCTTTCAAACGAGATATCACTTGCCATAAGATCCTATTTTAAATTATTGGCCAGAGAGGCACTGTGACGTCATCTATTACTATTACGTCACCTGTTATCATTCGGTCATCATTGTAAGTGTAAAAAAAAAAAAAAAAATCAAGATTCTACAGAGGAGATGGAAGTCGATCGATCGACTCCAACTGACCTCCCTGTAACATCCGATCAGGAACGAGAGCTCCTTAGTTCTCCAACACCTGAAAGCAAACCTAGGAAACTAGGGGGTGCAGCTAGGAAGCGACTTAGTCGTCTCCTCAAGAGCGGGGTACCTTACCAATCCGCCTTGAACCAAATCTTAGAGCAGCGGAAGCAGGATCAGTCGAAAGAGGTGAAGAATATTCCCTCTGTGACTGGTTCGAGCAAGCGCTTACGCTCTAATGATGACTCACCCGCACAAGAGGCAAAAAAGCCCTGCTCGGCTGTGTCAGTTGTAGAGTCAGGTAAAACTGAACTACAAAAACCCTCTTATGGGCAGGCTGTATCCGGTATCAAGGTGGGAATTTTACATCTTGAGCATCCGACAACCTCCATAACGACCAACCAACTGGAATCTCTTCAGTACGCTATTTTGGCCGCTGTAGAGAATATTCCGGAAGGTGGTCCACAAGTGCAGTTCCAGAGCTGTACATTCCGGCCTGGATGGCTGAAGGTTACCTGTGTAGATCAGGAGAGTGTCTCATGGTTGACTGGAGTAGGCAATACCCTTCGACCATGGGATGGTGCCTCCCTGAGATGCGTCTTAGGTGACCAACTCCCAAAGCCACATATCTGTGTGGCTTACATACCTGATGAGGGCAGTCATAGACTAACCTCTGAACAGGTCCTCACTAGACTGAGGAAAATGAACCATGGTCTGTTAACCTTGGACTGTTCTACACAAGGAAGTTACAGGTCCTGGTCAAACATGGACCTTCGCCATTGACGATGGATCTATGGCCGAGCTGGAGAGGGTGGGTTTTAAACCCTACTTGGGTTTTGGGCAGGTTGTTTTCCGCCCTAAAACCAGGTCTTTCTCCCAACAGGCAGCAAAGCCAGGTCCCTCAAAAGGATCTGAGAAAATCCACGGCCCGGGACCGAGCGGAAAACCCCCTGCGGCAGTGAGGAGAACCAAAACTCCTCACAAGCCTAGGGGTAGTGCACCGCCGGCACGTAGCCAAGGCACCAGCCAACCAAAAGCTGGAAAAGCTGGATTTCCCAAGATGAAGACGGCTAACGTCTCTTCCAGGAAACCGGCAAAAGAGACTGGACTTGGTGTCCCGAAATCGAAGGCCATTATGGACTCGGCAAAGGCACCAAAAAACCAGCTGGGCCGGCGACGAAAGGTGATCAAACCTCGTCGACAGCACCAAATACAGCCTTATTATTGGCAGGTGCAGTTGGTGGCGTCTTAATTGACCCACCGACTGATCCTCCCAGTGTTTGAGGAGATATAAGTTTGCCTGCGGCACCCAACACTCTGCCACATTCAATTGTTTACAGGCAAACTTACAGCATGCCAAGGCCGCTTCTTATATCCTTGGCAAAAGGTTCAAGGACGAATTAATCGACCTTGCCTTCCTGCAAGAACCATGGACAGGAAACACAGACCGAGTAACCGGTCTCAGCAATATTCCTGGTGAGGTAATAGCCTGCCCTGGGGTGAAACCTAGAGCATGTCTACTCATTAGGGAAAATATTAATTATTTCTTGCTTACAGGCTTTTGCACTCCAGATGTAGTAGCCATCCAGATGTACTTACCGGAGAAGAATGGCATGACAAACATAGTCGCCTGCTCTGCATACTTCCCCGGAGACATGGATACTGTACCCCCTCTTGCTATACGACGATTGATCGACTATAGCAAGAAGAACAGACTTCAATTAGTCATGGGCTGTGACGCCAACTCACACCATACATCGTGGGGCAGCACGAATATTAATCGCAGAGGTGAGTTACTCTTTGATTATATACTAGGGGAAGGGCTATCAGTTAAAAATTAAGGCTCCGAACCAACCTTTGTAACTAGAAACAGATCAGAGGTGTTAGATTTAACTATCAGCTCAAACTTTCTGAGCAATAAGATACGGCATTGGGCTGTATCTACTGAACCTTCGTGTTCGGATCATAGACATATTCAATTCAGCATTGAAATAGGCCAGAGGCCAGTGGTGGAATATCGTGACTCAAAAGCTACTGATTGGAGTGGATATAGAAATTCCCTTCAACGGTACGTTGGGGATGGTTTCACCACAATCAACAGTTGTGATGGGATAGATACTGCAGCGGAAAAGCTTCGCGAAGCAGTGATCTCCTCCCATCATGAAAACTGTCCACTGAAGACTAAAAGAGATAATCGCAACTCTATTTGGTGGAACAAATGCCTAGAAAAGCGAAGAAAAGAAGTTCGACGACTATTTAACCGAGCTAAAGAGTCAGGCAACTGGGAGCTTTATACAACTACTCTAACAAGCTACAATAAAGAAATCAGAAAGGCAAAGCGGGAGTCTTGGAAAAAGTTCTGTGAGAGTATTTCTGATATACCTCGTAGTACTAGAATTCACAAGATTCTCTCTAAAGAGTCTATTGCCGAGATTGGGTCGATGAAGCGACCTGATGGCACTTTCACGACCTCTAGAAAAGAAACGTTAGAGCTTTTGATTAAAAATCACTTTCCTGGAAGTTTGACTCTGGATAACAATCGACCTCCGCACTTTGAGGGCGCCAGGCGGCCAAAAAATATCGATTGGGAGGCTGCCAAGGAAGTTATCACAGCACCGGCAGTTGAATGGGCAATCAAATCTTTTCAGCCCTTCAAATCTCCCGGTGAGGATGGCATATTTCCAGCTCTGCTGCAAAACGGACTGGAATTACTTCTACCCATCCTCATTAAACTGTATAGAGCTAGTCTGGCGTGGAATTACATACCACCCAGTTGGTTGGCGGCTAGGATGGTATATATACCAAAAGTGGGCCGCACAGACCCACACCCTAAATCAGTCAGACCAATTAGCCTAACATCTTTCCTTCTCAAAGGACTTGGAAAAGCACTGGATTGCTACATCAGGCGGGTAGCTTTATATAATTCCCCCTTGAGCATCCATCAATATGCTTATCAAACTGGCAAATCAACAGATTTAGCTTTACACAACCTTGTTGAGAAAATCACACAATCCCTTAACAACAAGGAGATTGCGGTGGCCATATTTCTTGACATTGAAGGAGCATTTAACAATGCACTACCGACCTCCATTGGTTCAGCTTTGACTGAAAAGGGCATCAAACCAACCATTACTGGTTGGATATATGCCATGCTCACAAATAGGACAGCCACTACATCCCTTCAGAACGAGACCATCAGCTTCAAGGTTTCCAGGGGATGCCCACAAGGCGGAGTACTATCTCCCCTACTGTGGTCTATCTTAATGGATAACTTGCTTAGCGATCTCGAAAGAGAAGGGGTAGAACTGCAAGCGTATGCAGACGACCTTGTCATCTTGGCAAGGACCAAGTCAGGAAGGGTAGCATATAATACCCTCCAAAAGACGTTGGACGATGTTCACAGTTGGTGTCAGAGGGAACAGATGTCTGTTAACCCTGGCAAAACTGTAATAGTTTCACTAGAAAAAGGAAGTTGGAGGATCTTCCACCACTTTCCTACAATGGTGAGGTTATTCCATTTGCAGCGGAAGTAAAATATTTGGGGATTATCCTAGATAAGAAACTTACTTGGAACGCTCACTTGGAAAAAGTTATCCATAAGGCCAGACTATCTTTGTGGACATGTCGCAGGATCTGTGGAAAATCTTGGGGCTTGGGACCCAAACAAATCTATTGGATATATGTGATGATTGTTAGACCAATGATCACATATGGAGCTATTGCCTGGTGGCCAAAAGCTTTACAGCGAACGGCCCAAGCAAAGCTCTCTAGTTTACAGAGACAGGCCTGTCTGGCAATCACTGGTGCTATCAGCTCCACACCGTCAGCAGCCATGGAATTCCTTCTGGACCTACCTCCTCTCCATATATTTTTGGAAAGAGAGGCTAGATGGACAGCATACAGAATTGTACATATTTCTAAATGCACAAATCAGGCTTATGCAGAACGAAGCAGAATACTAGCGGACAGTGAAAGTCACAGTATTCTGGGAATGACCTCTGACATAATGCCTCCAACAGTAAACTACGACCTGCCTTACACCGTCCCAATTCCAAATAGAGATGAATGGGTCCTCCGTAAGGATGAACTATTAAGAGCAGACAGCTGTTGGTACACAGACGGCTCAAAAACACCCTCAGGCTCTGGTGCAGGTGTATACGGGCGCAGACCTAGGACAGAAATTTCAATCTCTCTAGGATCCTATGCAACCGTATTTCAGGCGGAAATTTACGCCATTGTTTCATGTGTGGAGAGAGTGGAGCAAGCCAATCTCATACATAGAACAATAAAAATTTTCTCGGACAGCCAAGCGGCTTTAAAAGCACTTAGCTCTTGCCGTGTAACGTCGAAATTGGTTTTAGACTGCCAAAAAAGACTCTCCTCAATAGGAGAACTCAATAAAGTATTGCTGGTCTGGATCCCTGGCCATTCTGGCATGGAAGAAAACGAGAAGGCAGACAACTTTCTTGCAAGGGAGGGTGCCGCAAGTGTTTCTATCGGACCAGAACCCACAATTGGCATCGCAATAAGTTTTGCCAAACAAACACTAAATACCTGGACAGCAAGAAGAGCTTTAGACTTCTGGCCTAAGTTACCAGGATTGGTTCATTCAAAGGCTTTTATACATCCTTCGAAGTATGTCTCCAAACAAATGTTAGACCATAGCAGGCATGACCTACGTTGTCTAACAGGCCTTTTAACAGGCCACTGGCATCTGAATCATCATATGCTAAAACTTGGACTGTCGGAAGATCCGACTTGCCGTCTTTGTTTGGAAGATGATGAAACAGCAGAGCATATAATTTGCCCCGCCGCGGCTCGAATCAGGTATCTGATGTTTTGCAGGGTCTCTCTCTCGCCCTCGGACCTGAAATATCATTCACCAAATAAAATAATCGGCTTTGTTAAAAAGCTGAATTTGTTTGGTGAAATCTGAATAGGTGTGAGCCACAATAGACTCTTGTGAGTCGCAGTGGAGGGCCTTATAGACCCACTCACCACAAACCTAACCTAACCTAACCTAACCTAACCTAAGTGTAGTCGTTCAAAAGATACGAGGGGGGGAGGGGACTTCTGAATAGTACTGTATATGTGAGAAAGGTATTTTCCATCCATCTCATCTATTACTCAGAGGGTGGTAAAACGTAAATTGCATATAATAATTCCTAAATCCGATTCATGTATAACCTAATTTTAAGAAATGATTGGTGGAATCTTCATCTCCGAGCAATAAACATACTATCCCTTGCTTTTGAACTAAAAGGAGCGATTTGAATCCAATTTGTCATCTCTGCAGTTATTGGCCAGATTATCGCCCGTTTCGCACAACTCTATTGATACAACTGACAACGACATTGGTCAGTTTGGTGTTCATATCAAAGTATCAATATTGAATCTTCATCAGGTACACATTTCATACGTTTGTTGCTTTATACAGAATGTTTTTCAATGACACTCACAACATTTTCATGTGGATACCTCTCGTAAAACTGGACACATATTAGGATTGAGGGGTCCAACCTATCCACTTTTGATGAAAAAGAAAAAGGATTGAAAGATTTTTTCCTATCAAAACATGCACTTTTGCATAACAGAATAAAAAAAAACGTCGTTAGTGGTAGTTGCAGACGTGTCATCTATGTTCCCAACCTGACAGCTGCCTGACAACTGCAGACCAACGTTTTACGACTTGTATCGTGAGATGACCAGTTTTCGTTTTTAAAAACTATTTTGCTCATTTGTGCGTGTGTTGAGTATCCGTAGTTGGTTTTTATTGTTTAATGAGGGACTTTTATTTCAAGGGGCAATGTCGAGAATATGTCTTGTGGAAGACTGTAGTGTGAGGTGCACC